>SKCR01018165.1:0-19006 GCA_019454045.1 Zanthoxylum bungeanum | reverse complement strand
CAATGACTCCGATATGAACAGTGAAACAACAAAAGCTTAATTGGCTCTGAAGGCTTCGAGAGAAAAAGAAGGCACTATTCCGGCAATAAAGGCCGGTGAAATTAAAAAATTAGAGCAAACAAGGCTCTGATACCATGTTGAAAAAACTGAATGTTCTTTATTAGAATTGATTCAAACTATATAAGGAATATGGCCTTATATAGGCATAAGACTAAGATAAATATAGAATCTAAATCTACTCATATTACAATGATTATGCAATCAAATCTAGAGGATTAAACAATCATATCTTAGAAATTCTAACATAATCTCCTACAATCACTCTTACAATTATTTTCCACAAGTGTATATATGATGTGGTTGTGGATGTGGATGATGTATATGGATATGGATATGGATGATGCATGGACATATTTTCAAGTATTTAAGATTTCAATTTTAGAGAAAATTTTTCAATTTCAGTTTTGAGAGACAATAAATGGATTTAAGAAATCTCAGATTCCAGATTTAGTGACATGATCAGTAAGTATATGTATAAGTTCAGTTACATTTAGTTCTTATTTGATGAATTAAATGATAGTATACAATAAGTTATGTGTTTTGTATGTTTTTATGGGTTGAGATGCACTAATGAATTATGATAAATAGTATGGATTACATATTGGAAACTTATCTCATATAGAATACAATTTATGAGGATTTCAACGAATGGAATCAGATGTAGGTATCTTGTATCGCCATAGAGGTTTCCAGCGGATTATGTTGTACGCATAAATCAGTACATATATCTATACATCATGAGTCACTTCAGGTGTGTGTGTGTGTGTATATATAGATATAGAGAGAGAGAGTGTGTGTGTGTATAGATATAGACACACACGCATAAATATAACTATATTGTGGATCTGGTAGGTAAGTCTTCAGAAGATGTGTTATGGATTAGAGTAGGCGAGTTACTAGAACCTTGCATATTTGGAATACACACACACGTGCACGCGTGCGCGCATACACACATACATATAACTTTATTGTGGATCCCATAAGGTAAGTCTTCAGAAGATTTCTTATGTGTGTATGTGTGTATGTGTGTGTATATATATACCGTATAAAATGGAAATTGTGAAGTTAAGTATATCTACGTGTGTGTGTTTACTGCTTAAATTTACAATAATTTATTTGATGTTTACTTAAGGCATGAGATACGTACTGAGTGTAAACATTATATTTTTACGCATAGCCAGATGATGAGTCTCGTATGTGGGCACCATTTGAAAGTTTGAAAAAGTTACAAGGTTTAATGCTGGGAGGGAAATAAACTCCAGAGAATTTAAAAGAGTAACCAAATCCAACATGGAGCCCTAAATTTGACTGGACATGTGACAGTTGTCAGTGATCATGTAGATTGTTAATCACAAAAATCATGGATTTGATGAATGTCCGGCCATACGTATATTTCAAATAAATTTCCGGCCGGATATGCACTGTCAACTAGTGTGAAGATCTTCAATTACTGAAATTGCGTGTTTGATTGATGTCCAACCAGATGTATGTCTCAAGATGAATATTCGGCCAGACATATATTGGGCTTTAGGTGACTCTGTAGATTGGCAATCACTGGAGATAGAGAATGGATTCAATTTCCCTTTCTCTCTTCAGTCCAAGTCTAGGCACTATAAATTAATATCCAAACTCTTCACAAGGGACAAGTTTTTTTAGCCAACTTCTGGAGACAAAATTATGAAATCCTGAAACCACAGAGAGAGTCTGGGATGGATAAAAAATACTGAGATCCTTTAGAGTTTCCCTTTTTGTCAAGCTAGCTGGTAATCAACCAAGCTTTCAGATGAGCCTTCTGAGACAACTATATTTAAGAGGTACACCATGAGGGCACCCTTACTATTTCTGCTTATTTTTATAATATTATTCTTACACAATATCTCCTGCCAAACATGAATTACGTCCGGCGGGACATACCCAAATCAGGTCATATATTGGTTTCCCTTTTGGTATATAGGATGGAAACTCGAACATAAATTCCATAAGCGATTTCGAATGGACGATAATATGGTATGTACTCGGGATACAATTTCACGTACCATTGGGAAATTATTATATGAAAGACATGTTTTTATAGATTTTGTTTTCTTTTGTTATCATGTTGTTTTGTTTCTTTCCTATTGTTATTTTGTTATAATGCATGTTTCTGTTCTCTGTCTGATTCACGCAGAATGTCCAACCAGACTCATTGCAGGTCTGGCTGGACATCCCTAAGAAGTAATATTCGGCCAGACTTCCCTTGAAGCCATGCCAAAGAGATACTCATCTATTTATTTGTTGTTTAATTCATGTTTCTTTGCTTTACAGTCCTCATATTATTACTATGTCGTTACTATTTTATCAATACTGATAATTATGCATGCATTTCATGACTTTCTGATTTACAAGCATATCCGGGTAGACGTACTCTAAGTCCGGCCGGACAATAATTTCTAAAGGATATTCGATCTGGCTTCGGTGAAGATATGTACCATATCCTATTTATCTACCATTTTATCACTTTTGCCTCGTTTTATAGCCATTTTATTTCTGTCTTATTATTACTGCTACCTATGCATGTTCCTATACTGTTATGTTTTACAGTAATTTGTTATTGCCATATTGCTTAATTACTATCTTGTTTAATTATCGCCTTATTGTCTTTTCCTTTGTTACTGTATTACTGTTATGCTATTATTGATGAGTTATTGCTGCTATCACTGTTTCCTTATCGTTATTATTTTCTCTCTAGTTTACAAAACACATCCGGCCAAACATGAACCATGTCCAACAAGACATCAATGGCATGTAAAAATGTCTGGCCAGGCTTTCACGAAACCAAGCTGGTGAGATATATACTCTATTTCGTTTGATTACTATTTTATTACTGTATTGAAATTTTCTGGATGTTTTCGTTTATTCATTTAATTTTTTTCGTTACTGCCTTATTATCAATGTATGTGCATTTGTGTGTTTAAACTATTATAGTGTGATATTGCTATTGGGAAGCGGCCACGAGTGCGCAGCGAAAAATTGAAATTATGATGTCGCTTTCCCTTTGCCCAAGACCCATTTGTTTTGATTGTTCTACAAGTCTAGGCATGTTACTATATATTCTAAGCATAAAACTCATAAAACATGCAAAGAACATAAACCTAAACATGCTAACTATCATAAGAACTCTAATAAAAATAAAGAAAGAAGAAGACTTACTTGAACCGTAGACTCCTCCAGTCCTCCCTCCAATCTACAAGCTTTTCTCGAACTCAGCAAGCTCTTCCATGTTCCAAAGAGCCACCCAAGTGTGTGGCCTCCAAAGATGCACACACCAAAGCCAAAACTCAATGGCAAGACTACGCCTTGAGTGCACGAGTATTTTGCCCTTGGTGCTAGCCTAGGAAAATACCTCAAAACTTTTAACTCGAGGTTCCTCTAGTCAATTAGACTTAAGGATCCTCAAAATCAGTGGCTTACTCTTAAACTTTAGAGTTGCTCACTTATATAAACCCAAGATATAAAAGGTTTGATGTAAAAATTTGTGAAGAATTCTTTGGGTTTATATAGTGCTCTAAAGACAACAAAATTAATTAAGAATCCGATGTGGGATAAAAGCCAATTTAATCTTAGCCATTGGATCTTAATTTAGTAGTTTAATAAGATTATAAAACCCTAATAAGAGTTTGGGCCGAATTGGAATTCAAAACAAATAACAAAAATAAAATAAAAAAATTACTATTCACGCAGTACTATTCACGCATTACTATTCACGTGAATAGTAATTTTTTTTAATCTATTTATTCCAATTCCCAAAGTGCCTCTATCGTCATTCACCAATCCCTAAGCCACTATGGAACCTCATAAATGATCTGTTCAATAATTAAACACATTGAACCATTTATAAACAATTCATACAACAATCATATATGCTGTTAAATATGTACTGTGCACTGTTAACCATTGATTTCGACTTTGTTGTGTGTGACCTTTTAGGTTCCCCTCAAGTTTGACATGAAATGAATCGTGATAATTTAATCGAACATAAATTATTCTCCGATCAGATGGTCGTTCGATTTCAATAACCAATGTTGATATCTAGCAACATGCCAAAGCCCCCAAATGAGAATGAAATATATATATACCCATTCTGTATGCGATTTACATATGATACGGTCTCTCGCCTCAATGTATCCCCACCTATTGACCTATGGTATGGAAAGTGTCTACCCATATGGTCAAAGGTATGATGTTGATAGTGTCATGAATCGTGCTAACCCAAGAATCTCACATGATTCTTCCGCTGTGGCCACAATATCAAGCACTGATCATACATATCAACCCGCGAACTGGAATACTACTCTTATAAGAAAATATTATCCGAGAGAGTGGCGATTCTCTGTTGTATCTTTACAAACTTCATGTGTTTCAACAAATGACCCAATCATACCCTTATGACCGGATCTTTTGAACCGGGGAAGGAGAATGTCAAAGTTATTTGATCCACACATAAGATTGTAAAGACCTCAAGTCTAAGGACTAGTCATATAATCGATACATGAAAGTTCTCACAGACACATGGGATAAACACTCCATATGAAAACTTTCGGCGGTCAGTTCGATGGACAAGAGCAACTCATGCATCCATGTGATACACCAAGCGGACGGATCTCCGCTAGTAGCCTATGAGATCGGCTACCCCACTTAAGGGTGGATCATATTATCATGCTAGTCTCTCCGCTTTGTGAACGCCCAGATTATTCAAAAAACTATGACTATGAACATTTAAGAGTAATGATTCTCATAAGGCGTGGATGCCATCGTCTTATTACTCCAATGGCTTTATTACAGTGTTGATGATTCATATAAGTTATGTAAGACATGTATAATAAAGATTGCCATTTTATTCATTAATGAAAATATTACAAATACATGTACATATAGCCCATCCACAAGTTGGGTATAGGGCATATCCCTATCAATTGCATTATGAAATATGATGATACCTCATTTAAACCTGGATATTATACTAGCATTAGTAAAAGATCATTCCAAACTAAAACATATTTAATGTCGGATCTTACGAGGGGTGTAATTAAATCATTCCCATTATCTTATATTGAGTGGAGACTCCTTTATTCTTTGGTTAGACCCTCGTGGACTATCCATACTCTTTATAAGAATTTGAAATATGATGATACCTCATTTAAACCTGGATATTATACTAGCATTAGTAAAAGATCATTCCAAACTAAAACGTATTTAATGTCAGATCTTACGAGGGGTGTAATTAAATCATTCCCATTATCTTATATTGAGTGGAGACTCCTTTATTCTTTGGTTAGACCCTCGTGGACTATCCATACTCTTTCTAAGAACAATGAAAATGAAGTCAAGACCATATTGAACATCATAAGAATTTGAAGAAAGAAAGTAGAAGTTAAAACCCGAATCAAATCCTTTCATCTTCGGACGTCGCCATCTTCTTCCCCTCATATCGCTATTCAATTCCCTTCTTGGATCTCTCTAAATAATGTGTTTTGAACTCTCTTGTTGTGTCTTATTTTCTCCTCTAAAGGATTTTGGATGCACTGTGTATTTATAGGGAAGTTTGGAGAGTCATTGTGAGTGTATAACACATATTTCCTAGTCTGAAAAACACTAGAAGTGGCATCGCAACGCCAGTTTCTCTGGAAAACATGTATGTTCTTCATGGCCGGCTCTAACTTCTCTACTAGGATGTCTTGTTTTGATATTTTTCTTTTCATGTGTGATTCATTTGCATCATTAAGCTCATAAAACACGTATATTAACCTCAAGATCCATGTTATAATGCTTCTTATCAATAAAAAAAAAAACAAACGACAAAACATGTAAAATGGCACGAAACTCAACAAAATAATAAGTTAAGAATACATGAATAAGTGGGTATAAATCACACTTATTAAACACCCCCAAGCTTAAGATTTTGCTAGTCCCAAGTAAAAGACTAAATAAAAACTAAATAAAAGTAAACAAACAAAAGTAACTAAATTAACTAGGCCACTTTCGTAGGGATCACAATTGTATTTAGCTTATGCAACAAGCCTTTAAACCCCTAGGTGGTCCTAATGGATGAGTTATAGTCTTGTGAGGGCTTGTAGCGATGACACCCCCAAATGTTGAGGGCTTGTAGAAATGACACCCACAAACGTCATTCATATGCACATACAATCATGCAAAAATAATAAAACATATAAAACAGTCCATCTAGTTGCACATAATATTATCCTCAAAGAATGCCTACCAATGAAATCTAAGAACCTTCAGAGTACCCTATGCAACTCAAATCCAAGTTTTTTGAGTAAATTATCTAAACCAGACTCCCAATGTGTGTGAGTAAAGGTATGGTCACAGCTCGATACCTAGCTAATTAAACTGGGTGATTCATCTCAAAAATTAGCATCTGATAGGTCAAACCAATCTAGATATCTCAAAAACTGCTATGTATTTGCCCATTAAGCTCGATATGGTATGACTTCTATTTTTCTTAATCTTTTAACTGACATACCCTTTAAGGTAACATCTCTCCTCATGATGGTCCTAACACTCGCCAATGGGTAGCTTCACGCTTATTGCTTATATGTGGTATATCTTTTTTCCTCAAAGTATTTTTTTTTCAAAATTTCTTTTTTTTTGTGTGAGCCATACCATATAACATAAATAATTACAAAAAGAGACAAATATCTGACAAAACGATCATTCATCTTCAAATAATTTCTTCAACTAGTCACTTTGTCAACTACATAGGTTCTTACTACTAGAACCTATTTTTGAGTGCTTACGATTCTAACCTAGATCACATACTCAAGGAATCAGATAAGAGTCAATTGGGCACTTATCGTTTCTAAGATTTCACCTTAAGAGAAAACAAACTTATCATTAGACTTATGCTTTACTACTTAGGACTAATTTTTTTTTTTGATTTATTTTCTATAAAGTAGGAACTAACACCAACATACATACACCCTTAAACTTAAAACTTGCATTCTCCTCAATGTAAGATAAGCGTAAATAAATAAAGAATGACGAACAACACTACCATGCATAGAGTGTATCAAGCTCCTGCTGGTAAGTATCTAGCTGCGCAGATTGTGTGGGTTGTGCTAGTACCTGTATAAATAAATATGTAAACTATTTAACACACAAAAATGAAAAACAGAAATTGAAAAACTAAAACTAAAATGCTTGGGTTGCTTCCTAGCTAGCACTAAGTTTAACATCTTCAGCCCGACGTAACCACCCAAATGGTCATGATGGCTTCAATGTAGTGGACTAGATTGTCTCATGTGCTTTCTTCTTTGTTATCCACTGGTGATTATGACATGAAAAATATTACTTGACTGGTTGTGGCAGAGTAACAATGGAAGGTCCGCCTGGATCTTTTAATGGTTCATTTATTGGCTCCACCATTGGGTCAAGATCTATAAATTTTCTGCCAGTGTGGACTACACATGTGACAAAATTGGCCCGACCTCTTATTTAGTTTTCCAAGGATCATTTTCAAGTAAGCATTGACTCTTGAGTTCCTCTTATTGCAGCACATTGGGACAGGCTTCAGTTTTGGCTGCGGAGGATCTTCTTTGCATGGCTCTACTTTGTTCGTTGGCCTTTTGACTGCTGGTTCATCCTGTGTGTTGGCATGAATACATGGAGACGCACCTAACATATGGTCATTGTCCATTGCAACTCATTTCTCTACAATGTATACCTTGCGACATTCTTCATCACCTTGAGGACTCGACATGGCTCTAAAAACACTAAATGTGACTTCTTCATTCCACACTCGTATTGTCAGTTCATATTTTTCACATCAATGATCGCTTTGCCTATTGCCAAGAAAGATATCCTAAGGATGATTAGGACGTCATGATCAACATATCAAGAACAAGGAAATCAGCAGGGAAGTAGAATTTATCCACCTTAACCAACATGTCCTTTAATATTCCTTGTGTGTAGTGAATGATCTATCTGCTAGCTGTAATGTGATGGTGGTTGGCTTTGTCTCTCATAAGCCCATCTGTTAGTAGATGGACAATGGCATGAGATTGATACTCACACACAGATCATATAGCACCTTACCAAAATCTTGATTTCTAATAGTTGGATGAAGCTTCCTATGTATGATGGCACTACACTCTTTTATGAGTGCTACCTTTTCAAAATCAGCCAGCTTCTTCTTCTTGGACATATTCTCTTTCAGAAACTTCACATAGTTTGGCATTTTTTCTACGATTTTGCGAGAGGGATGTTGATATGGATCTTTTTAAAGATATCAAGAAACATGGCGAATCGATCATCCAATTTATTCCTTTGAAAGCGCTGGGGATTTGGAAAATTTGTCTTCAGGATGGGGGTGGCTTACACGAAGGAGCTACTGCACTGTTATCTTCTTTTGTTATTATTTCCTCCTGAAATATCACCTCTTTATCTTATCTGCCTTGTTCCTTAGGTGCATCTCTAATCTCTAATCTACTCCTGATGGTAATGGCCTGAAACGGCTCCTTAGGGTTGACCTCCATATTGTTAGGAAACGTCCATTTCTATTGATTTGCAATGGAAGAGGCGAGCTGCCCAATCTGGACTTTTAAAGATTTCATCGTTGCCCCATATTTCCCATGTGTGTTTCAATGTTGTTCCGCCACAACTTATTCTTCTAAAACCTTTCTAGAGTTTTAGCAACAAACATGCTCATAAGGTATTCTAAGGATGGTTTCTGCTCAGCCATTTGATTGTTTAAGCTAGGAGGAGGTTTCAAGGCATTCTCTGTGTTCGCATATGACAAGTTCGGATGATAATAGTTAGGCATATGATTACCTCTATAGTTGTTGAAGTTCCGATTGGTTACATACTGAGCTTGCTCAAAACTTGTTCCTCTATCTGGGTATATCGGACTAGCTACAACAACAACTTCAATAGATGGTTAGGATATTTGGTTGGTCAATGCTGCTATATGAGTCGTGAGGGATGAAACTTGAGCTGTAAGTGCAATAATAGGATCCACCTCATGTATACCAGCCACCTTCTCCATGGTAGAGCATTCGCTTGACCACTGGAAATTATTAATGGCCATTTCTTCTAGTATAACATAAATATTTTCAGCAGTTTTCTTAAACATGGTTGCTCTAACAGCTGCATCAACCATAGTCTTATTCGAACCATTCAACCTATTATAAAATAGCTGAATCTGGACCAAATATTCATAATTATGTTGTGGGCACCTCATGAGTAGATCTTTAAAGCGCTCTCACACTTCGTACAGGTTCTCAGTCTCCAACTGCTTAAAGGTGCTAATCTTTGTTCTCAGTTGGGCTGATTTAGTAGGTGGAAAAAAAATCTCAAGAAATCATGTGGCCATATCCTCCTATGTCATGATGCTCCCCATCGGTATAGATTGTAGCCAACCCCTTTCTTTATCCTTTAAAGAGAATGTGAACAAGCGCAACCTGATGATATCTTTTGTTACTTCATTCATCTTAATGATATCCTTAATCTCCAAGAACATCCTTAAGTGAATGTTGGGTTCCTCTATAGCTGAACTCCTAAATTGATTCTGTTGTACCATGTTGATGAGTGCATGTTTTATTTCAAAATTATTGGTATTGAACAGTTGGTGCAAAATCCTAGAATAATTATCATCAATGATCGGCTTAAAGTGATCTCGGATTACCACCTGGCGTGGGCTGTTCTCTCCGTTGTCAGCCATCATTGCTTCTTTTTCAATCCTCATTTCTTTCATTAGTCCCCTCACCGTTCTTTCTATTTTAGGATCAAACATGAGCGATTCGAGACTTGTGGATCTTCGTATTCACTCACAGAAAGAAAGAAGTAATAAAATAAAAATAAAAATAAAAAAATCGAAATTAAAGTTAAGGTTACTTGGTAACAGTATTAATGTGAGTATACGATGTCAAGTTTTAGTAAATGATGAATAAACCGTGTTGAACCCACATAGATGAAATCAAATTCACACTAAATACTATAATTAATAAACGTAACTTTTTCCATAAATAAATTTAAAATAAAATAAATTAAAATTATAAACTAAAGAAGCGAGAAGTCAAAACGTTATTTAAAAAAGACCAAGATGAAATGAATTCTAGAGTCTAATTTCACCTAACTATCCCCTATGTATTTGTTATGCCAATCAATTATCACTCAATTTCTTAGTTTATAAACCAAGAATCCTAAATTATTCTACTCCCTCTCACGAGTGCCGAGTGAAAAATATTATTAATTACCGATTTCGATATCCCTGTAAAATCTAGTGATTAATAATTCATTACTGATGAGCAAAAAATATATCAATATTTACCGCCTCTTTTACTTAATATTGTTGGACAGTTATGACCCATAGCGTCACTATTTGTACAGATCATGGTGTTGTTGTACAAATTAATTATGTGACAAAGGAAATTGCTCTTTTATCATTTGTGATTAGATCACCGAGATGTATAAATGATGAAATGTCCTTATGATTAGTTCCTGGATTGAGATGATATGAGACAATATCAATCTATGAAGGTTTAATCATTAAATATCCATAGTCAGAGTATTATCGAGATTGGACATCGATAATGCGTAAAAGACTAGTAATACACTTGTGCGCGTTGTGAGGGCATAACGACATAGTTCTCATATATTTGGGTATAGGATACTCATGCAAGTGTAGTAGGAGGTTGTGTTTTACCGATGGTACGAGAAACAGTTTCGCTCTGGATAGACCCCTCAGAATTCCATTGGTAGTATGACTATGTGTCTATGGAAGTCCGAAATCAGGGTAGGTGTATTTGGTCTTAACTTGAGACTTGCACTGCTAATACTTGCGACAATCAATATACTTTGGTTTTAGGTCGTCCATGGCTTTAACGGGTTCTGTGTATACCTCTGGTGGGTATATTGAGAATCGTAGTGTGTTGGGTGTGATGTCAAGACGGAAGTATCACTCTAGTCATAGTGGAGATGATGGTCACGTAGGATACGGAACTGGTTCTCTTTTAGTACTGCTGTCATCGGGATAAAATGACTAGGTCATGTTTATCCGATTATAGAGATTAGTTACCAGAGATCCGATATGTGCTTCGTACGGGGCATACACAATTCCAGCCCCAGGCCTAGCACATGACATCCGATTCTGGATTGAGATACGAAATACTACGTATACTACGCCTGATATAGATCACATATTCCTGTAAGGATATTTCTGGAGAATTGGGTAGGCATGACGCTTTGTTAGAAGCCAACCTTGTCTTGTAAATCGGTAAAAACATAGTATTAGGTACGTACGTGTTCGGATAGTCAGATAACCGGATTTTCTGCCAACATATTCGGGGATCCCATGGGTCACTTCCCGAAGATTCACCGATGGCGTATGACTCACACTTTATTAATCTGGGATTAATTAGATGAGAGAGAAAATTAATTTGGATTAATTACAGAGATATTTTATCTAGGATAAAATATTTATAAAAGAGAGAAAACGATTAATTTGGAATTAATCGATAAATTAATATATTCGATATATTAAATGAAATTGGATTTCGACGCGAAATTGAAATTAGATTTTAATTCGGGCGAACGAGTTAATTTAGAATTAATTCGTTAGCGACTTGAATAGTGATTTTGCTAGGCATAATTATTTAATTGCGTCACAACGGAAAATTCGTTAATTTGGAATTAGCGAACCCGAACCCGATAGTGTTTGTGAGCGCACTCGCATTTGAAATTCAAGTGCGGCCCGCAAGTCACATCAAACATAAATCATTAGACACATCAAGCGTCAAATCTCATGTCACTTTGAGTGATGTGACAATTTGATTGATTGATTGATTGATGGTAGTTGTTGGCAAAGCTTTAATTGGTTTGACTTTTGAAAGCCAAAAATTGTGTATATGATTTTTGGAAAATCAATTACCAATTATTCAACACATAACACTCTCTCTCTTCTTTCTTTCTCTCTATCTCACGCCCACAAGGGGCTGTTTTTCCTTCTGGTTTTCAGCTCACTTCCGAAACAAGATGAAGAAGAAACAATGAATTTTTGTAGCAAAAATTCCTAAGTGCTAGCACACCATTTGAGTCTTGCGAAAGTGATATGGAAACCAACTTGTGAGCTTGGAATCACCACCCAAAAGCTTGGAGCTTGGACTGAAAATTGGAGGACAAAAGCAGTGGACTGCCGAGAGCTTCAAAGGAGTTCAAAGGGCTTAAAAAGTTTTGTTCTTCACCGCATCGCTCAACCGATCATTGTGAGTATTCCGCGACTTCCTCGATGTATTCGCACTTTGTTTCTTGCTTGATAATCGATCCTCGGGACTTAGAGATTTCCTAACAATGGTATCAGAGCGAGTAAAAGCATGAAACTTGAATTTAGGGTTGAAATTGGGTAAAATGTATTTGAGCATGATTTTATGAAATTGGATGATTGAGTATGCTTAAATGTTGTTTAATTGAAGTTTGATTAGATCAATTTCATGAAAAGTTGTTTGGAACAATTTTCCCCAAAAATCATGGCTTGGCCGAATGATGACATAACCCTAGTCTTGGAATTTTTGATTTTTGATTCATTGGATGACTTGAAATCAATTGTGAATGTTGATTTAATGTTGAATTGGATTCAATTGGATTGGATTTAAAATTGGACATATAAATCCCACAAAGCCGAGACTTGAAGCATGTAAAAATGGGTTTGATTTTTGATAATTGTGTTGGACACTAATTGTTGTTAAAGAGCATAATTAATTAGGCTAATTAATGTTTTGGAAATATTGATTTGGGTAATTAATTATGTAATACACTTTGGTTAATTAAATTGTGAAATTGGAATTTTTGTGATTTAATTAATTGAGCTAATTTTAGAAATTGGGCTTGAAAAGTTGTTATTGGGCTAATTGTACCTAGATTGGTTTAGGCAAATTGGTTGGATCCAATTGGGCCCAAAACCGAATCCATAAAGTCCAATTATGACTAATGGACCTTTAATTTTAATTGGGCCTAATGGGCCTAAATTGGTTTCTAGGCATATAAGGGTGATCCTTTAATGGGCTTTGGTTATTGGGTTTGACCCAAGTTGACTAAAAGTCCATGCCTTAAGAAATTAATTGAAAGCCCATTGGACTTTAATTAAATTAAAATTGGATGTTAATCGAGCTTTGAGACCCGTAACGATTAAATTTGGAATTTAAGTTGTAAAGGTTCGTTAATAAAGTGTAATATTTAATTTGGAATTAAATAGCGAATTTGTATTAAGTGCAAATTGAATTGGATTTAATTTTGTAGTTTAATATAATTCAAGAATTCATACTTTGAGTACTTATTCGCAAAATGAGTTGGACTCGCACAAAATCAAATCGTTGTTTGAACATTGGATGGTCATTAAATATCAGATTAATTAATTGGATTAGATTTATTGATAACATGCTTGTGTGAATACATGGTTGCGATGCATGAATAATGTATATAAGATGGATATAGATGGGTGGGGCAATTTTGGAAATTGTTGTAATAAATTTAGAATTTATTAATTGGACCTGCGTGTCCAGCCTATTACCTCTTTGACTCTGTGTATTTCTCTTCTCACCTATTCCCCTCAATGTAAATGAGGTTTCTTTAGAAGTGTTATGTAACGGGTAGAAGTAATACTTGTGCTAGCGGGAGAGAGGAAATAGAGAGATTTGTTCTAGGAACAATGTGTTAAGTATCCATCCGCATATCATTATTATTTATTTTTACGCGCCTTATTATGTGTTTAGAATGCATGTTTAAGGGTGTATGATGATGGGACCTTAACAAAGATAATAAATTGGTTGCCAATTTGCACGCGAAAAACCCTCATTCTATATTAAGCATTTTTCCTCCAATTGAGTGATTCTTGCTCAAGATCTAAGACTGGCATTGGTTTGTTGGCCAAAGTCAAGGCCTTTGTCCGTCGAGGATGTGTTTGAATCATGAAGGCTTTGTTCCATATCGGTGTCTTGTCCAAGTTGTGATTTGTTGGCCAAAGTCAAGATCACTTCTTGTCCATCGACATTGATTAAGAAGCTTTCCAAGGTCAATGGGTCACGCTTAACTGGGATCACTAAGTTTGTTGTGCCAAAGCCAAAGCTTAGTTGATTCAGAGGAAAAAAGGGTAGGCAATAAATTGGATATATTGGCATATATAAGATATATGTTTCGGACTTGGATGTCCCCCTACTGGATCTAGGAATTGGATGGGATCCAATTGATCTTAGAGATCTACCTAGTTAATTATCATACAATTTGTTGGCCAAAGTCAAGATTGTGTGACATTTAACGGGATCCTAGCCCACTAGGAAACAAGGTTTCCCGAGTACTCGACAGAGGGTTAAAGGCTCGCCGAAAAATAGTGGGAGGCAAGTATTAAATTTGCAATATTCGTTTAGTTACTTGCTATACGCGCTCATTTCAAATATTACGTCAAATAAATTATTTATTAGTTGGACTAATATTAATAGTTGTTTATATTAACAGTTGGACTGTATTCAAACTATTTCATTTATAGTTGATTATATAATTGGATTATAGTAGTCAATATATTTGAATTAATAATTTAATTATAGTTGATTTTATAATTGGATTATAGTAATCAATATAATTGAATTTAACCTATAAAATTATAGTTGATTAAATAGTTGGACTATAGTAATCATTATAATAAACAGTGCATAAAATCGTTGATTAAATAGTTGGACTATTAGAATCAAGATAAAATTGAAAGATTAGTGTTTAAAACATAATCATGGGGAAAATGTATTTAAACGACTTTAATTTTCAAATTGGGAATAAAATTTCAGGATGGTCCTGGAAACTAATAAGTTACTTTATTTGATAAAATAACATTTTAGGCCTAAACCCGAAGTTAAGCAAATAGTAGAGCATGATATTTGGGAATATTCATGTGATGATAACTTTAGTGCTTAATCCATTATGCTTGCCAATTAGACTCTTTAATTTCTTAATCAGAACTAAGGATTAGATCCTTAAAGTATGATAATGAAATTGAAGGATCTTCATAGATCTATTTTAGATCTTTTGAAGTACTAAATTTCAATAGTAAACTCTTTGAGAGTTAATGGCTATACTCAAGGAGACAAAGCCAAAGTTTGCAATAAGGCAAGAAGCGCAAGACGCATCTTATTTCGAAATTCTAAAAGGCCAAGGCTTGCCCAAAGGCTTCTGGAGTGTGGAAAAAAGGGCAAAGGCAAAATCATTATAATCTTCTAGGAAGATAAAAGACATATCCCAAAATATCTGCCTAAATTGTGGCAAACGGGATCGCGGAAGCGTGACTGTCGTTTGAACAAAACAGACATGAAGGAATTGAAGACGAGTAAGGCTCTAACTTCAAATATGTTTGTCATAAAATATGTTCACTACTAGAATTAAAATTGGATTTTAGATATTTAGTGTGGTGCATAAATATGTACTGGTGTGCAGAATCTGCTATGAGCAGGATACTGACTTCAGTTGAGATTTATCTGTGAATTGAAAACGGGACGAAAGTCGTTGTTTCAACCGTAGATACCTAAGTTTAGGAACTACCCTTCGGGTGTGTACTTAAATTAGGAAACTGTTACAATGTAACTAGTTTGACTAGATACATTATCTCTATATCAGGGTTTAATCCATTGCGGATGTACTGTATATTCTAGAACACTAAAGTGTTTTATTATATAAAGATGATATTGAGATAAACACATTAGATGTGAATAACAACATTTATATTTTGAATATAAATAAATCTCAAACATATAACATGACAAACAAATAACTCAAACTGATTTGATCAGAAGAAACTTAAATGTGGCATTGTTGTCTGGGACACAATTAAACAAGACTCGTATATCCACACTTTTGAAGAGTGGGTACTAGGACTAATTTGATTCCATTCAAATAAAGTTTATGAATCTAGTTTATTAGGCAAAGTGCCTAAAACACCTTTACTTGGTAAAAGTGCAAAATGCCATCGACTTGTTTGCCCTAGTTCAAAGTGAAGCAAATGGGCCCATGTCTAGCTAGGCTAGATGTGGATATGAATATTTCGTGACCCTTACGGATGTGGCATCGCGTTATGGTTATGTGTTCATTTGAAACACAAATCGGAAACTTTTATAGTTTCTACACGAAATAGACAAACAGATTGGCTAAAGTGTAAAACCATCACGGTTGGACCATGATGAAAATACTTAAGCAATAAGTTTCTCATTTACTTGAAAGAGTATAGTATTCTTTCAATGAGGACTCCTCCTGGAACACGTCAATTTGACGCTGTGTCCGAACGGAGAACCGAATTTTGTTGGACATGATAAGGTTAATCTTGAGTCGTTCTGAGCTACCATTTCCTTCAACGGATACGCATTAATAGTGCATAACTTATTTAGAATAAGGTTCCATAAAGATCTGTATGACATAATTCATATTAGATATGAACAAGAAAGAAACTGGGTTTCTCATTCCTGAATATTTGGGAATGCTAGGCATACGTTTGGATGATACCAAACTAAAAAAACCCAATCGGATAAGTGGCTAAGATTGTTGGTTATCCTAGGGAAACCAAAGTATAGTACTTATACAACTCACTAGAGAACAATGTAATTGTTGCTCGCCATGCGGTTTTCCTAAGAGGAATACCTATATGCAGTGGTTAGTGGGAGGAAAGTAAAACTTGATGAAAATCGGAGTAATACTGTTCCAGGCACCTATTCCTTAATGGAACACAGATAGTTCATCAAGGATGAAACTATACCAGTAATCTTCGAATACACAAGAACCGCGTAAGTCGGAGAGATTCAGAAAATAACCTGGGAGGTATGGGTTTCTGATCTCACCTCATAAAGATGTCAATCTTGTTGAGGAATACGAACTGACTACGTATGAGGAAGTGATACAAGGTATCGACTCCCTATTATGACAAAGTGTCATGAGTCCGAAATGGATTCCATGTATATCAACCAAGTTTGGATACTAGTTGATGTACCACAAGGCATTGTGCCTGTTGGTACTATATAAGTCTTCAAGGAAGACATACATGGAAGGCAACATACCACGTACAAAGCTAGGCTTGTAGCGAAAATGTATCGTTATCAACATTGTGTCGATTACGACGAAACCTTTTACCTATTGCCACAGTAAATCCATTTGGATAATGCTTGCTGATGCTGCATGTTTCATTCATGAAATATGGCAGCTGGAATGCCAAAACCGCTTTCCTTAACGGAAACCTTTTGGAGGATGTTTACAACATCCTGACGGTTTTGTCGTACCAAAACTAGCAAACAAGGTTTGCAGGTTATTCGATCCATGTTTGGATTGAAGCAAGCATTGAATCTTTGGACTTATCATTTTGATATAATCATAATGGTGTATGATTTAATTCAAAATGAAAATGATTCTTGTGTATATAAGGAGGTTAGTGGGAGCGCACTGACAATAAATGTCCTATAAATAATGATAATATAATCATTTCTTGAAATGATATTCCCATAAATAATCAGTGAAAGCTTGGCTTTCGAGAAAATTCTTCGTAGAATTCTTGGGAGAAACAACCTTTATTCTAGGAATAGAGATCTACTGGGATAGATTTAAAGTTGTTGATACTCTCCAAGAAACTACATTGAAATAAATGTACGCGACCTGGTGTCTCATACGCTTTGAGCATATGGAGTCACAAACGGGCCAATCCAAGTGATAGTCCTTGGATTGATGTTAAGAACATCCTTAAGTATCTTAGAGGAACTAAGGATATTGTCTTATACTATGGAGAATGAGAACTTGAAGTGACTGGGATCACTGTTGCAAGTTTCCTAACCGATATTAACGACTATAAGTCGTAACAACGGTACTATAAAGTTTGAAAAACGGAACAGTAAGCTGGAAATCTTCCATGCAAGATACTGTTACCAAATAAACAACAAAAGTGGATTATTGCTGCGGCTGAGGCAGCAATAGAAACCTTCTAGATTGATAATAAATCTAATTAAATTAGATATAGTTATGTTAGTAGCTAAGCTAGGCTTTAGCGCAGGCTAAAGAATTAATGGTCTCATCAACGATCCAGATATATACTTCGATATTCATCTGATTCGTTCGGATCATACATCGTGGCGATGTGATGATCGAATAAATCGCATCGGATGATAATCATGTAAATCCGCAGACGAAAGCCTTCCTCAGTAATTTGAGCGAACCGTACATAGTTCGGGTGTAAGACACTCGAGTGACTGGCTATAGGCCAAGTGGGAGATTGTTGGACAGTTATGACCCATAGCATCACTATTTGATGTAAAACTCATGCTTTCTTCTGAGGTTTCTCTGTAAGACTTAGAAGAGAGTGTCTTATGTGTTTAATTTCAGCTTTCTTGCATTTTTTTTATTTTAGTAATAAAATTCTATCTGTTTTTAATCAAGCATGAGTAAATAACTTCTTTATGTTGGAGAAAAGGGTGAAGCTTTTATTATGATAAGGTAGGTCAATCTCACTTGAATTATAATATAGAAATTATAATTTAATAATATTGATTAATGTTTATACCACTTTTATGCCTGGTTTTATTTATTTGACATAATTAGATACCGCCTATATGGTCAGTCTTTAGGTGACAGATGATTACCGCCTATATGGCTGATTATGGACAAATAATAACACCGCCTTTATAGCTGGTTGGACTTAACTAATTGGATAACACGAATAATTTCTATATTATAATAAAGTGAGATTCCTATATTTGAAATATTAAAAGTGGATCCCCTAACTTCGATATTTTATAATTGATTTATTTTAACTTTTTAGTTTTCTTATTATTGCATGATGTTTTGTTTATATATTTCTTTAATAGTCATAGGTATGCATTGTAACTAAATACATTATCTAGGGTTGTGATTACCACCAAGGTTATAAACTCTATAGATATAAAAGGGA
>SKCR01018164.1:0-20393 GCA_019454045.1 Zanthoxylum bungeanum | reverse complement strand
GGGCTCTCTAGGGATTAAATCGTCATAAAATAGCTCAGTAAGTGCCAACTCTCATGTCCATGGTGAAGGCAACTTGCTAACATCTCCTTATACCTCTCCCATGTTTGATAAAGGGTTTCACTTCTTTTTGGGAGAAGGTAGATATTTGTATTTTCAAGGCATTCATCTTTTGGTATGTGTAGTATTTGTTAAATAATGTTTGTGTCATCTCTCCCTATGATCCTATTGACTGAGGTCTCAAAGAATACATCAAGCTCTTAGCTTTATCCTTAGGGGCAAAGGGGAAGAACTTAAGTCCAATTGTGTCGGTAGTCCCAAATCGGTCATGGAAAGTTGCTACAACCTTTTTAAACTCTCTAATATTCAAATAAGGGTTCTCGTTCTCCAAACCATGAAAGGTTGGGAGAAACTGTATCATTCCAGGTTTAAAATCTATATATAGTGCATTAGGAGGAAACATGATGCATGATGGTGTAGTTGTGCGAGTGGGATGGACGTACTCTTTAAGAGTCCTTATGGGTGGTGTCTCGTACTCACTCATATTGTGTATGCTAGAAGTGGATGGTGTGGCAAAAAGATTATCAAACAGACTTTCTGAGTCTGAGTTTTCTTTTTCAATCCTAACAAATCTACCAAACTTATCCCTACGTCTAGGCATGCAATTAAACACAAATAAAACTAGAAACAAAAATAAAAGAATAAACTAAAAATAAATAAATAAATTAATTAATTAATTAAAATTCAAAATTAAAATTAAAACTGAAATAAAATTAATGAAATAAATAAAAAAAATAAACGAATAATCAAAACTAAACTAAAACTCAAATTGAAATAAAATAAAATAAGTAAGTAAATATAAAAAAAAAATCAGATGGAACGAAGTTACCGCTTTTGTTGTTGACCAAGCAAACCTTATCCTTTTGCTTGTAAACTGTTTCCCCGGCAACGGCGCCAAATTTTGATTAAGCCCAAAAAGTACTTACGGCTATCGCAGTATAGTTGGGGTATCGATTCCTCAGAGAGATGGTTACAAAGAACTGATTTACTTAAACAAAATGTTAGCAGTAACTTGATTAAATAGAAAGGTTGAATTGATAATATAAGATAAAAACTATGGAAAATACTTTAAGAATATCGGCAGAGAAAAGCAGCAAAGCGTCGGGAATCCCTCTTGTATCAAATCCCTATATTCAGTTATTGATTGTTATTATTACTCAATTGAAAGTTTCACATCCCAAACCAACAATCGGAAGATATTTTATTCAAAACATATTAAATTCTAAGGTAATTGATGATTTATTTTCACTATGTTAACATCACACAAAGTTATCGTTACGAGCTATCTAACGTCAACAATATACCCTCAGGTAATACTGCAGCAGAAGATGAACACATAAAATAACTTTACCAGTCACAACTGGGTTCGAAAATCACACATAGAAGAAGTATGACTGGATCTATATGGGAGTTGACAAAACTCAGTTTATGGATTCAGAAACCGAAAGATAATAAAGAATAATAAACATCAATTGTATTAAACATTAAAAAATACTTAGAAATCAACAACATAAACATAAAAAGGTAAATATAAAAGTTCATCCTTAGCTTTGCCTAGGAGATTAGTTCTTTATGAGATACAACCTGAAGAGATTATAGCAGCATCATGTCTGTTATGAAGTTTCTTCATTCTTCAATCTCAAAATTGTGTTTTAGGCTCTTTGTTGTGTGTTTCTTCTATTTTCTCCTCTTTTCTCTCCCTTTAGGGTTTTGGACGAGCTTGGGTTAATATAGAGCGGCCTTGGAGGCCTTATTTGCGTAAAAATGAACTAAACAAAAAACCCTGAAATACGCTTCCGTGTCGCGACGCGTGGCCGATTTTCCGGTTTCTCCGATTCTGCGATTCAGCTCTTCCTATGTGCTTCTGATACGTCCGCAAGGTCCCGAAATATATGTATTTGCTCCAATATTCATGTTCCATTTCTCCCTAATAATAAGACACAAAATAAACTATAATTAAGATTAAATACATGATAATCAAGTCGAACTAGTGATGTTCAAAGTACACTTTTATGCACTTATCAGCCATGAACCTCGAGATTGAGTCAATGTACTCCAACTCAGTCTGGGAACTTGTAGACCATCCTGATGGGGTAAAATCCATAGGTTGTAAGTGGATCTATAAGAGAAAAATGGGAGAAAATGGGAAGGTACAGATCTTCAAAGCTAAGCTAGTGGCCAAGGGTTATACCCAGAAAGAGAGAGTCGACTATGATGCGATTTTCTCGCCAGTAGGCATGCTCAAATCCATCCGTACTCTTCTCTCCATTGCTGTATATTATGACTATGAGATTTGGCAGATGGATGTCTAGGCTGCATTCTTGAATGGATATCTTGATGCGTGTATCTATATAGTACAACCGGAGGGGTTCGTAGCCCAAGGTCAAAAGCAAAAGGTTTGGAACATAAGATTTGATACCACGATCAAGTCTTATAATTTGGAGTAGAACGTCGTTGAGCCATATATATACAAGCGCGTCATTGACAGAAATTTGATTTTTCTGATTTTGTACATTGATGATATTTTACTCATTGGAAATTATGTAAAAATATTATCGGACGTGAAATCATGACTAACTAACCAATTCCAAATGAAAGATGAGGGAGAGGCCAGTTAGGTATTTGTAATCCAGATTCTTCGGGATCACAAGACACGACTATTAGCTATGTCTCAAACATCTTATATCGACAAGATCCTTATGCGACATGAAATTCATTTTTCAAAGGAACAATCTCCTAGGACACCTCCAGGAGTTGAGGAAATGAGACATATCACATATAGATTGCAGAGATGAGACATTTCTCCTATTAAGAACCAAGAAGCCACAAAAGAGGAAGGCATATAGAGAGAAAATATTATCTTATCAGGGAGATAATGCAGAGATGAGACATTTCTGTCATAAAGATTGCATCTGCAGAGAACCTGGCTGATCCGTTTATAAAGACCTTATTGTCTAAAGTGTTTGAAGGTCACCTAAACATTCTAGGATTACGTGACATGTCCCATTTTCTCTAGTGCAAGTGGGAGATTATTGGGATATATGCTCTAGAGCTTCATGTAATGTAAACATAATTATTTTTTTATCAAAATAAAAGATGCATTGTTCGTTTATCAATTTTTTTTTAATTTAAATCGCATATTATAAATTATCTTGCTTACTTTTGATTTTTTATGTCCCTTCAGACTTAGTATATGAGTGTCATACACAAGAAGATTTAAGTCTTAAGTTAGTAATCTAAAATTTTCTATAGAGAGCAAACAAAACGGGTAATTTATTTGTGGTTTATTTATAGATGTGGTCCATTCTATAAATGTATGGCGACCTTGATCCAGGATCGTCTATGTGGTGATATGAGAATGGAGGCACCTTATATGATGTGATCATATAGGATTAGACCTGGATAGAAATGAATTTATTATAATATCCGATAAATAAGAAAAAAATTATTTCAATCTACTAGATGGTTATTTATGGATTTATCTAAATCCTGAGTGAACTACGAGCTCCTACATGGCTGGTTATGTCATTTGATTTACAAATTTGATGTTGGTGTAGCAATCCTGACCAATAGCTACTTACTTTGGGGACATGGTTTGGTGTGTAGCGGGGAAATTTTATGAAGATATGGAGTAACTTCTTCTTACGATAAGTAGAGGAGTAACTTCCTTAAGGGTTGACTCGATAATTAAATGATTAGAGCGCTCAAGTCTTTCTATTACAAATAGATGATTAAAATTCATAATGGTTATGAATAAATCGTTCATTAGAGAATCAATAATACTTAAGGTAAAAATAATTAGAGGGGTATAATAAATATTATGACCCGACTGTAATTATTAGATACTCGTGCAGGGCCAATTTGTATGTAATGACTATATCGATGGACATTGACGCAGTTCAGCTTATATTATTTATCTACAGCAACGAGAATGCAACTTTGGGTTTTTTAGTGGAATAACCTAAAGTTAATAATTCGGAATATTTAATTAAAGAGTTTAATTAATATTTCGAGTTTATTGGAGCTCGGAACTGTAGGTCCATTTGGTCCCTATACTAGCTCGATATATTGTAGCAAATTAAATATAATTGGATAGTCTAATTATATACTTACACACACACACACACATATATATATATATTATTAATATGATTAATAATATTTTTTGTCACACTTGTATAAATGATTATATGATAATTATTTATTATAAATTATATTGTATAATTTAATAAAAATTTTGAATTAATGGATTTCCAAAAATGTATTTCGGAAACCCTTGTTTTGGAATGGAAGTTACATCGTGTTGTTTAGTTATATTTTTAATGTTATTATGATGGAATTTATCAAAATAATTTTGTTGTTACAAAATCCTTCGGGCTGGTCGAATTTTGGAGTTAAAGGGGTTATGGTTTTGTTTAATTTTTAATAACATAACCCTAAGTATAAAAAGAAATAAAAGTTTTTCTTTGGAGAACTCCAACTTTGAAAAAACCCTAGCCACCCATATTCTTATTTTTCCTCTCAAGGATTGAAAGGAAAATATGTGAAGAACAAAAGAAAAAAACTAAATAAAAAATAACTTGGTGTGACAATTGGATTCTTTAAAGTGTTTAAAGATTTAATTTTTGTGAGTGAAGCCCACACTTCCATTTGCTGGTTGCGAGATATAGCACGGAAGACCTTTCGACATTCAACACAAAATCATCTTCTCCATTCTCTTAGTGATGTCAGCAGTGAGCAACACAAATTTGCCCACTGGTGCTCTTTCTAGCTGGATTAGGGGCTTCGTTTGCATTGTATTTTATCCCAAAAAGGGTGTTGCAGTCCTCATTCACAAAAAACATGGGTTGTTTTGTATGTGTTGCATGCGCGTAACGTGTGCAAAACAATCCAGTTTTGTGCTGATGTTTCGGGGATGGAACAATAGTAAAAAATATAAGCAAAACAAGTCTTAAAGGGCTGGATAGTTTCGACTAAGAAGGGAAAAAGGCATAAAACATTTCCAAGGTCTATCCGGGTGTCTAACACGCTTCCGTCTTACGGGAGATCGTTTCCTACATTGATGGCAGTCACGTTAACGATCTTTTAATATCATACATCCACTTATTCGTTAGGTGTGGACATATACTTATGATATCTTGTGATGTATCCAAAGAGGATCTATCAGTCCCGTGTACGGGATTTAGGTATCCAATCAGTGATTTTTTAAAATTATTGGTGAAGGTATACTGCGGAAACAAGTTCAAAGTATTTATTTGAAGAATCATGATTATGTCGCGATATATTAGAATTGTTCATAGCGGACATTTGACGTTATTCTATATCTATAGAACAATTCGGAAAGCCTATGACAGAGGGATTAAATATATGCAATGATCTCGACTTGTATGTTTCAAATCGATTATTTGTGGTCATCGTAATTTATGAGTAGAAAAATTATTGACACATAAATTGTTTATGTCACAGATAAACTTGAACTTAGAGAGTCCCACAATATGAAGTGTATTCATTGAGAACCTGGGCAATTTATTATGGATATTTTGGATTATCCATAATTTACACATGCACGTAAAATAATGTGTATTTGTATATGATACATAATTTGATTAAATACATATTAATGGCCTTCTGATTTTTTACACTTTTTTTATTATGGTTAATTTAATTAATTAAATGTTAATTGATTATTAATCATGATAAAAATAGAATATTCTTGAAATATTTTCTCATAACCTTATTTTTCCATTTAGTGAAAGGAAATTTAAATTAATTAAATTGTTAATTAATTATACATTTCTATAAGAAATAATATTCTTGGCATATTATTAACATGTGGCTAATTGTGATTGGCCAAACCATGTGTGTGTGACATATGGACTCCACTAACGCTCAAAGAAATTTACGTATAAGATTTCTGATCCACACCACGTACTCTTTATGAATTCAGTTTTTGGGTCGGTTTATGTAAGTGTAATTGGAAGATTATATGTTTTCGATAGTGTAAGGAACAATCCTGAGTTTAAAGGTTTTCTTACAAACAACTGCATATATGTATGTATATATAAATGTTTATATAGGTACTATATTTGAATTTCACTCTTGTTTGCATGTGATGTGAGTGGGTTATTTACTAAGTTTCATTACTCATACAAATTCAGTTTGTTAGTTTTGCTAATTGGCAACCAGGTCGGTCATCCATCAAGTTTTGGATGCTTATGCTGAAGATGAAGGATCACCCAGGCTGCACTCACCCTCTTTAGAGTCTTGGGGATGTCATAAGAGTTTAGGAATTATGTTGTTTATGTTTGTATCGTGAAATGTGCATTGGTATATGTATGTTTGTAAGTAAAAGTTTTAATTTGTAAGTGTAAATGTCGGCACAGAGCCTTGGTGAATTAATATTTGGATTTGATTTGTCTTTGGTTTGGATCAGAGGTCCTTTCGGTGATCTGATACTTGTCACAATTCATTTTAGTGTTGAATTATGAACTATGTTGTCCCGTTTTTAGGGTGTCTAATGTCTATTTTTGTTAGATTTGAGGCTCAATGAGATAGGTTATTCCAGTCTCATGTCGGTAGCGTCCTATTATGAATTAGAAATCTTATACTCAAACTTCTTCGAACGTTTAAACCTCGAGTTACATTCATACATATACACATTCAAAAACCTATCTTTTACAGATTCCCAAATATTTTTCCTATCAACATACCATAGCCTTCAAACAAACGAATCGCATACACATGTCCCATGTGAATATCAGAAAGTTAGTCTTATTCACACTACAAGAATAGAACATACACAAACAATCTCTATATGGTCAAATGACTTTCATTATCAGAATGGAAATCGCATTACAAGATCCATACAGTCCACTTCATCCCATTCATAAATGAAAATCAGAATGTACATACCATAACCTGATTTCATTTATTAGCATATATGGAAAATAAAATACAAACTCCTAACAAACAAACATGTTCACTAATAGAATCAAAAATCATACTACATATTCCATATGGTCATCTCAAACGTCATTAGAAATCAAAACATGATGACTTTTTGAAAACCCAACTTATTCAAAATAGATCTCTCTGAAATCAGAAGCTTTCTAAACCCAGAATCATCAAATTAATCAATATTTCATTAACTGAGTTACGCATAAAAACCGAGCAATATTCGAACAGGGCCATCTCGACAGAGGGTAGTGGGTTACCTATTTTCTAATGGTCAAGACCCCATAACAAACGCCATGACGGAAACGTAATGATATGTCATAAATCGTGAAAACATAAGGCAAATGTCAGGATAGAAAAATATCAATGATCAAGTGAATCGATGGAAACATAATGATAATCATAAAATATTAAAACATATAATAATCGCCGAGACGGAAACATATCTTCATCGTATACTTATCAAAACAAGTTATCGTAAATCTTTTTCCTGAAACTTTCAGAAAATCATAAACTAAAGGTATCATTGAAAATATAATTTGAAATTATCAGAAAACACATAAATTAAAAGAATCATAAAATCAAAATATCAAAACATAGATCAAAATATCATAAATGACAAAAACATAAATATTACCAGCATATCAAAAAACTGATATCTGTGATCGCAAACAAATTTCAAAATTCATGTTTAACAAAACTATATTAAGCTTCCAGGAACTGCTTACTAGACGAAATAAAACCAAACGTCCAATGTCTGAATCACGTGCAGTGACCGGACATTGTCCATAACAGGACCACATCGATAGAAGATAACAGAATGACTGTAGTCAGATGGGCAGAGCCCCATAATACACAGAATATATATTGTGGCAAAATCTTCTCATTTCAAAAGTGGAGTAAAAAACCTTTTCGTTTATTTGTAAAAATTTCCAAAATGAGTATGCAAATCACTTATTCGAAAGGGCAAACAAGTCAAAAGTATCCATACATATATCAGACTCATCACAAAACACACATCAGACAAGTCATCTACTAACTTGAACTCACAATCTCAAATTGCAAATTGCAATTATAAACTGAAAACATAAACTGAAATACGTAAACTGAAACATCACTTGAGGGAATACATATAGGTTGATAAGTGTGATGGCAATGCATAAAAGATCATACCGAATCCATTAAATATTTTAGAACAGGTATAGAATGAACATCGTCCAAACAATATCCTAACCATTACTTCTAAATGGCAGCTCGTAAAAAATTTCATATATTGGAAACTCTTAGGTCAGGCATATCACATAGCACATTTCAGATACATAAGATATTGATAAATGACTCATACATCGAGAAATACTATTATCACAATATACTTCAATAACATAATTCTAACTTTCAATTTATGTCTTTACACTCATAACATAAGATTTTGTTCATACTTTTACCGAACTACTCAAACTCGTGGCTATAACCATCCCAAACTCGTGGTGGTTTGGATCTAACCTAATCCGTGCTTATTTCATGCTAGTAAAAACTTTTGTAACCCTTGTTATTGCATCATAATTCATTGATCTCATAACAAGTCAAAATTCCCAAAACTTAGGGTTTTTTTAATTCACACATATAATAGGTTTCAACTCATTTCATGCACATTACATGATAATACTTACCTAACTAAGCATACTTAACTTGCTAATCATTCAAATCATGCAAAACAAACTTAGGTTAATGAATGGGTTTCACCCCAAATGCAAAACGAGAGCTGAAGAATAGCTTATAAGTCTTACATGAACTTCCTAGAGCTTGAAAGGCATGAGAATATTCAATATCTAAGTTTGATTTGAAGATCTTACAGGGTTTTTTGAAAGAAAAGGTGTGTGAGTGATAGAGGAGAAGGAAAAATGAAGAAAAAAAAATATAAAGAGGTCTATCTATAGTAGGCCGAAATTTCTAAATTTTTGTCTAAAAATCGCAGGGCCATTCAAACGGCCATTGAACGCCACATGCACACGAGCATTCTACCTGTCTGCGTTGAAATGACTGACACACGTACCACGAACGAGAACACTCTAGATGGTTTTATTCAAACGTGTTGATGAACACGTACAAACACAAATGTTGAATGCATTCAAATGCCAATACGAACTGACACTAATGTGAAAATGTTGAAATTTTCTAACTCTCTATATGATGGATGAACTTGGCTTGTACGGGTCGGTCTACAGTCAGAGATCCTACATGTACATAAAATATTATATGCATAACTTATATGACCTTGGTAATCACGCTAAACTTATAGGGAGTTACATTTACCATGTTTTATATAGCTCCTTGCATCATTCAATGTGAAAATGAAGTGTGAAGATTAGTTTATTTGCAAAAAAAAATTACAATTCAATTACCAAATGCAGTAAAAATAACGAAGTCACATACATTAACTGTTATTACACTAACCTTGATGGTTATTCCTATTGAACAATCTAGTATAAAATCATCATATGGATCATCTGTTGCACGTCAAGAAGCATGACAAACCACTTGGTTAAAAAGATATTGCTCCCCTGAATAGGAAAATAAGAGATATTGTTCTCAAAAAGAGGAAAATATGAGATATTGCTCTTAAAACCAATAGTTCCAATCCATGAAGAGAAACAAATATCTAAAGAAACCCAAGTCCTTGAAGAGACAAATACATGAAGAGATATAAGTCACTGAAGAGATAAGAGCCTCTAAAGAGGAAAAGTCTACAAATTATACTTGTACAATAGAGATATTAGTTCGTAATGAATTAGTCACCGATAATGTATTTGCGTTCACAGTAGCCACTGAAATTACAGATGATTTGAACTTCAAACGTTGAATAGTGTAGACAAATACGTGATTGGCTTCAACGGAAAGAAACAATTCTAGCAGAATTGACTTCTTTAGCCAAAACCGATTCTGAATGGACGGTAATATGGTTCGCACTTTGGACACAATGTCACAGACCTTTGGGGGATATCCATTTCACTATAAATAATATATATCCACAATGCATTATTATATTTGTTTCTGCATATGTATGTTTCTACGTTTCTGGACTACGCAGTACATCCGACTAGACTTTTAGTAAGTCTGGCCAAACATGAAGAATGAATGCTATATCCGACCGAATTAAGGCCATGTCCGGCTAGGCCTCTCCGAGGCCATGCCCACCTATTACGTGATTCATTCTACTTTAGCTTACTTAATTATTATTGTAATTTTTATTTCCACATATAAGCTTTATTTATTTATTTACTGCTTTTGTGTTTGTGTTATTGTGTGTAAATGTGGTAAAACGAATTGACGAATCGAATTTGTATCGAATGTTAAACAAATCGAATCAAAATGTGATGGATTCGTATTCTATTTGTTTATTAAATAAATTCTAATATCAGGATTCGTATTCAATTCATTTATTAAACGAATTGAATACGAATATTCATTAAGTCATCATATTATTCAATAACATAAATTACCATAATTTATTTATATTAATTCTTCATATATATATATATATATATATATAAATGCGCACACACACACACAACACATATGAAATACGTAATTAATATATTTACTAAAAATAACTCACCAAACATCGATAATATTATTTTTCTATGTTAATTAGTCATAATTTCTCGAATCTTAATTAAATAATAATAATAACTAGGAAAAGAAAATAATAAATGGATCCTAAACTAATAAATGAATTGATGAGCTTAAATTCGTATTTGATTCATTTAATAAATGAATCGAATCGAATTGACCCTTTTTATTAAACGTATCCATTTTTTCAAACTCGTATTCAATTTAAAACGAATCAAATCAAACAAATAAATGAATCCTAACCCAAATTGCCACCAATAATTGTGTGTGTTTTATAAACTATATTGCATGTGACTACATTATCAGACATGAGATACCTCCTTTAAGCGTAATATAATACTAGCATCAGTAATGGACCATTCCGAACCCAAATAGGTATAAGGTGAGACCTTGTGAGGGGTGTAGTACGACCTTAAATAATTCTCGGTATCTTATACTGGGTGGCGACTCCATTTTTCTCTGGTTAGTCCTCCCACGGAACTATCCATACTCTTCGGGCTGTGAATGATAGTGATATAAGGAACGATGTCCCTTCCCATGGTTACGGCCGTATTACGGACCATACAGAAACTACCAACTAAGGATCGCAACTGTATGCTATGAATTAAAAAAATAAATATTATTTTCAATAAAATAAAATAATTTATACACATATATATTAATTAGGAATAGTCTAAAAAATTTATACCTTCCTTGAGTGAATCTGGATAGCCAATAGTCTTTGATTTGCCTTCAAATGTATCCACATATCGAAGGGTTGAGGAATTTCTGGTTATATTATGTTAGGGAATTTGCCAAACTTGTGAAGAACTTTAGGAAACTAATTTTTCCTTTTTTTTCCCACTTTGCCGAGAGCTCATTCTCTCTTTCTTGGATATTCTCTTTCTCTTTTCTTTTTTCATATTTGTTTATATCAATATAAATTTTTAACCTGAAAACCTATAAAATCAGGTCATCTTTACTTTAATTCACCTACCATTAACTTACAATAATAAATAAACAAGTTACTTTTTACTTTGAAAAAATCTCTGATAAGATGATAAACTTTGATATTTTATTTATTTAATATTAAATATTAAATCATATATTCTATATTTAATTCAATTAAATAAATATCATAAATGAAATCTCACGGTAGCCAATCATCTTATTTTATTTATATATTCTATATTCTATATTTTATTTATAGAATATATTAAATCATATATTCTATATTTAATTCAACTTTCAATGTGGCCAATCATCTTAAGCACATGTCCACTAACAGATCCTTCCTGATAGCTTGTTTGGAATAAGGCACATGACACTTGGAATCTCACGGTATTAACGGAAGTTGCATACAACTCTTTCAAGTGAAAGATGATGGTTTGAGCATCCATATCTTCGTGAGCTTTCTGAAGTTCGTCCCACATATAGCCAAGCATTATGCAAACTGTTGGACAATTATGACCCATAGCATTACTATTTGTACAGAACATTGTGTTATTGTACATATTAACTATGTGACAAAGGAAATTGCTCTTTTATAATTTGTAATTGGATTACAAAGATACATAAATGATAAAAGTCTATATGATTAGTTCCGGATTAATAAGATATGAGACAGTATCAATCCACTAAAGTTTAATCATTAAAATATCCCTATTCATAGTATTATCGAGATTGGACATCGATAATGCGGAATAGACTAGTATTGCACATGTGCGCGTTATTGGAGCATAACGGCATAGTTCTCATATATTTAAGTATTGGATACTTATGCAAGTGTGATAGGAGGTTGTGTTTACCGATGGTACAGAAACAACTTCACTCTGGATAGACCCCTCGGAATTCCATTGGTAGTATGACTACGTGTCTATGGAAGTCCGAATCAGGGTAGGTGTATTTGGTCTTAACCTGAGACTTGCATCGCTAATACTTGCGAAAATCAATATACTTTATTTTTGATCATCCAGGGCTTTAACAGGTTCTGTGTACGTCTCTTTTGGGTATATTGAGAATCGTAGTGTATTGGGTGTGATGTCAAGATGGAAGTATCACTCCAGTCATATGGAGATGATGATCACGTAGGATAAGGAATTGGTACTCTTGTATGCTGCAGTTATCGGGATAATATGACTAGGTCATGATTATCCGATTATAGAGACTAGTTACTAGAGATCCGATATATGCTTCGTACGGGGCAGACACAATTCCAGTCCCAGGCCTAACATGTGACATCCAATACTGGATCGCAATACGCAATACTATGTATACTACGCCTGATACATATTATATATTCCTTTAAGAATATTTCTGGAGAATTGTGTAGGCACGGTGCTTTGCTAGAAGCCAACCATGTCTTGTAAATCGGTAAAAATGTAGTACGAGGTACGTACGTGTTTGGATAGTCCGACGACCGGATTTACTGCCAACATATCCAGGTATCTCATGAGTCGTTTCCCGAAGATTCACCGATGATGTATGACTCGCACATAATTAATCTGGGATTAATTATAAGAGAGAGAAAATTAATCTAGGATTAATTACGGAGAATTTTATCTGGAATAAAATTCAATTAAAGAGAGAGAACGATTAATTCAGAATTAATCGATAAAATAATATATTCGATATATTAAACGAAATTAGATTTCGACGCGAAATTAAAATTAGATTTTAATTCGAGCGAACGAGTTAATTTAGAATTAATTCGCTAGCGATGTGAATAGTAATTTTACTAGGCATAATTATTTAATTAAATTTGATTTAATTACGTCGCAACGGAAAATTCGTTAATTCGGAATTAGCGAACCCAAGCCCGTGATGTGTTGCGGGCCCACTCGGATTTTGAATCAAGTGGGACCTACAAGTCGCATCACGCGTCACATCATTAGTCACTCAAGTGATGGAAGTCTTGTCATTTTTTGGTGATTGACACCTTGTAACTTTTGATTGATGGGAGTGGTTGGAGGCTTTAATGCCTTGTACCAATTTTTTTGAAATTTTGGTAAATGGTATTTTGATTTTGGAAATCATATACACAACACACATTATTCATTCCTTCTCTCTCTCTAAAACCGAAAGTGCTTCTCTCCCTCTCCATCTCTTGCTTGGCCGAGAGTTGTAACAAGTGATAGGGAAATTTTTGTTGCAAAATTTTCCAATACTAGCACATAAAGAGATCATTCAAAGGTGATAGGGAAACCCATCTATGAGCATGGAATCTACATTCAAAGCTTGGAGCTTGAAGATCAACACAAGGAACACAAAAAGGGGCTTGGCCGAATCATCCATGGAAGGAAATTTTTTTTTTGTGTTCATCGCATCGCATATCCGATCAAAGTGAGTATTTCCGCTACTTTACTTTGTTGTATTCGCACATTTCATTGCTTAATCGATCTTGGTTTGACCTAGAAAACCCAACACAAACTGCTTGCTCATCATAATCGACGTGTTTCTTCCAAGCATCAAATGTATCTTGGTCAGCATCTTCTGCGGGTTCAGGGGGAAATGGTCTTTCAAGAACATAGAAAATATTTTCTTGTCGTAAGACAATTTTAAGGTTTCTAAACCAGTCATTGTAGTTATCCCCTTTGAGCTTATGCTCATCAAGGATGGAACGAAGTGATACTCTGTTTGCCATTTGAATGTTTATGAAATATTTTAACCCACATGTTAAGAGAAAATGTTAAAATTAGGAATATGTTTTCATTAATGTTTCATAATAACATGGGCTTTTAATATTATGAAGTTGCTCCCACTCAATTATTTTAAAATTTTTAAGCAAATCGTATCAACCTCAATATGATGGATTTCTTGTGGGCAAGCATCCCATTATCATTATTTCATAACTCCGACTAGAGCCGGTCGTTATAAAATACGATAATTAGGTAGGTTCCCAACCAATTCATGATATAAATCACAAATCCTTGATCATTGGATTGGGCAATCAAACATGCCATAGCTTATGCTAGTCCTTGTTGACACCCAATCTTTGCCACAAAGTTATAAGATCACGCCTAAGGGTCGCTGCGTCTTATGACTCAAAAAAGTCAAACCATTATCAATAGTACGATTTAGGGATAAATTGGTATTGGTCAGTCTGGTAAAGCCTAGTCTTGCCAATACGGTTTAAGCCCTTTGGGTCTATACTTTACAATGGGAGGCAAATTTTAGACTTAAATTATTATTGAGGATTTTAGCAAATTTAAGTGAATAACTGTCAAATGGATTCCTCCATTGAAAATTCCCCAGAGGGAGGGTGGAGCGAACTCTCTTAAATACCCTTACCTCTTAGGTTCTTATTGCCTTACTGACAGGAATAAACAATAGATCCTCCAAATTAGTCCAACACTTTAATATGCTTTAAGGTAAGCTTTGAGTAAATGATTATCTAGATGTCTTCACAGCTTTTCCTTTTGGCTATAAAAAGGTAGTGAGTGAAGGAAGACACCAAATCATTATCTAACTCTAGTAATACCTTTGGTTAAATTAAATTTAGTTTGGAAAGTTTTATTAACCCCTTGGTCCCAACCCGCTTGTATCTTTTATAATGTCTTTTATTATAAACAAGTGATTTATATTTATTAGCCTTAAAGGTAATAAATCTCTAAGTTCATCACGGAATAATTACTTAGCTAAAGGATAAGCAATACACTCTTTATTTCTTAGAAAGTCTCTAGATGCTTGCACCCTAAAATAATCATGCCAATTCTAATCATACATAGAATCATCAAACATATGAGTTTTAATATGTTGGAATTATTTTAGGCATTAAATAACTTTGATTAATATTTAATTATGATATTGCATTTTGAAAAATCGGGGTTATCCTAAGTTCTGACCCTATGCGGAAATAATCACAATTAATTGAGACAAGTCCTAATTAATGTGTCTATGGAAAATCAACTACCAACCACAATATCCAACAACAATAAAATCCACAATATTAATCAATAATAGAAATTGCGGAAAAGTAAATCAATCAAACAAAATTCAACACTCTGATTTTGGTGACGAAGTGGAAAACTCTTCCGAGTAAAAAACTACTCCGGGTATAGGCTACCACCCGAATCCACTATATCGAGAAAAACTTACAGCGATGGTCAAGACCTATGGTGGAAACTCCACCGACTCAAGTACCTCTAAACTGCAAGAACTCAAAGCAACTCCTCCAGCCCGCAACCCACGGTTTTCTTCAGAACCTCTGAAGTCTCTGAGTAGATTATATCACCAATGACGTCGGAACTCCGACTACCAAACTTCCTCCTAAAGAACTCTAAAGGATTGGGGAATTTGGGTTAAGTTGTGTTGAAGGTTTATCAAAGATGGAATCACACCATTAATGAAGAAGACAATAAGAATAAGAAGTCTTCAATGGTGGATTCAAATAAGGTTGAAAGCTTTGAGAGATTTAGGCTCAAGAAATAATTGCTTCAACTACTTAGAATGACGGCTAAGGGTTATATTTATAGGTAGGGTGAAAACCTAGGGTTTTGCAGGCCAAAAATGCGTTCAGATCGCAGTCGCGTTCGAACGCTTACTAGAACGCTACACGAACGCGCCCTTTATGTGAAGACTCGTTCGAACGTCAATCGAACGCACAACGAACGTGAGCTCTCTGGAATGCTCCCGTTCGAACCCCACAAGAACATGCCTCGAACGTTTTCTCTCTGGAATGCTCCCGTTCGAACCCAATAAAGAACGTGCCACTAACGCCACACGTTCGAACCCACAAACGAACGCAACACTAAAGCCAATCGTTCGAACACTGCAACAAACGCACCACGAACGCATGTCTGATGCACAGCATCCAGAAACCAGTCCAATTGCACAAAGATCTTCATGAAAGATTACAACTCAATTGAACTTGTTTTGTCACGGACACATGCCAATAAAAAAAGGTGCTAACAATCTCCCCCTTTGGCATTCCGTGACAAAACACTACCTAATACAAAGACTACGGTAATAGACCCAAAAAGCAAATAGTCAACTGTCAACCATCAAGACAGTGACTTATTACAAATGGACTCGATCTAACACCTAACAAAGTAGTCTTGAAAGAAATGCCACCGCAGCAACATATCTGCTACCTGAAACATCCACAAACAACAGTATACCGTGAAAAGCATTGGGATTATCAAGTATAACATCAAACAGGTAAAACATTTGTCTCCCCCTTAATCTGAACTCTCCTTAAAACGGAGATATCGACAAATCACCAATTACTCCCCCTTTTTGTCACGAAATGACAAAGCATGCATACACTAGGAGAAACAACAAACATATACGTGAAACTTACTCCCCCACACAAACAGGCACACAAATTTATCATAAGAATAAATGGGAAGCAAATAACCAAAAGTAATATCCGTAAGCATGCATGAAGAACTGACAGTAAGCGAAACATTCAAGATAGAATATTTTCATTACAATACGATAAATGTTTGCAAAAACATCTCATAAACAATTAAATGGGTGAGAGTACATCATCACATGTGACAAAAATATGATCCCAAAAATAAAGGGGTGAGAGTACATCATCACAGGTTCATGAGATTGATGTGTGCTATTGCATGTTCGTCGTTATGATGATTACTTTAATGCATGTGAATTTAAAAGTAGAATACTCTTGGAAATATGTTGCTTAGGCTTGGTTAAATTATTGCACAAATCATTTCATTACAAGTGGCATAAGCAAGGGACCATTCTGAACCCAAAGGTTTGAGGTCTTCCCTTGCGAGGGGTAAGTGCGGCCTTAAATCATTTTTCCCGGTTCACACCAGGTGGCGACTCCATTATTCTCCGGTTTAGTCCCCCGCGGGCTACTCCGTACTCCCAACTAGCCGCGAGCCTAGAACAGCATGCGTCGTCCAGTTCCTGTGTTCCCACAGTCTGGTGACTCCACTAGGGATAGAGAATCAGCCCCGAAATAATGTCTGGTAATATTATGATTTTTGCTTTAAGTTAAATGATCCTATAGTGGGTTGAAATGGGGTTTAATCAAAGACACTTTTAAGGCTAGGTAATGGTTTGGTGTCTTCCTTCATTCACTACCTTTCTAGAAGGAAAATTTTTGAAGGCACCTAGATAATCATCTACTCATAGCCTAATGTGATGGACTAATTTGGAGAACTCGTTGTTTATTCCTGACACCAAGCGATAAGAGCCTAAGAGGCTTGGGTACTTAAGAGAGCCTCGCTCCACCCTCCCTCTGGGGAATCTACAACGGAAAATCCATTTGACAGTCAGTCACACACCATAGCTCGTTGGCACGTACCTTAGTGTATAAAAAATGTGCACTCACTTGGTCGCTCGAACCCTTGAGTGGGGAGACCTAGTTGTGGGTAATCCTTCGTCAGCGAGAGCCTTTGTCCACACCCCCCGTAAACCCGCATGTGAACCTTAGTAGAACTAATAAGAATTATTTGTTTGTGCTTGTGTTTGGGAACATTGTCGTTTGGATCCATTCAGACCTTTTGTCATGAGGTATGGGCTTGTTGAGCCATTTAAACTGGGACAAGAACGTATCTTATGATGATTGGGACAAAAGCTTCTAAAACGCCAATGGGCCATTATATGTTTGTGTTTAGGAACATTATCATACAGTTGGACTTCTTGCCATGAGATGTGAACTTGTTGGGCCATTTAAACTGGGACAAGATCACTCCTATGACAGTTAGCCCAAAAGCTTCTAAAATATTGATGGGCCGATTTGTGTGAAAATTTTAATGAGTTGATAAATTCATTGTATCACACACATCTCATGAACCTCATGCATACATGCACCATGTTTACCCTTTTTTGTCTTTAGAGCCATCATAGATACCCGTTATTTAGGGAAGAGGGCAGACTTGTCAAAAGACCGATCAGCCACCAAGAGTACCGATAGAAGACCTAACCCAACTGGATAGGAAACTCATTCATGAATGCATGCATGCATACACATAACGTATTTTGCATTCATTTTTATGTTTGTTTTGTTTTATATTCACAGGTTTCAAAGGAGAAAAAGAGAAAGCGGCAAATGCAAGCCAACCAGAAACAGCAACAGTACAGTGTCAGCAATTTTCAGGAATGAATCACACGGTTGAGGCCCACATCAGTATCAGTCTGGGGGCGAGACCCATATCAGTATCGGTCTGGGGGCGAGGCCCACATCAGTATCAGTTTGGGGTGAGGCCCATATCAGTATCAGTTTAGGGGCGAGGCCCACATCAGTATCAGTTTAGGGCGAGGCCCATATCAGTATCAGTCTGGGGCGAGGCCCATATCAGTATCAGTTTGGGGCGAGGCCATATCAGTATCAGTCTGGGGGTGAGGCCCATATCAGTATCAGTCTGGGGGCGAGGCCCACATCAATATCAGTTTAAGGCAAGGCCCATATCAGTATTAGTTTAGGGCGAGACCCATATCAATATCAGTCTGGGGGTGAGGCCCACATCAGTATCAGTTTGGGGCGAGGCCCATATCAGTATCAGTCTGGGGGTGAGGCCCATATCAGTATTTTTTTAGGGGTCGAGGCCCGTATCAGCATCAGTTTGGGGATGAGTCCCAGGGCCGAGGCCCACATCAGTATCAGTTTGGGGATGAGCCTCAGGGCCGAGGCCCACATCAGTATCAGTTTGGGGATGAGTCCTGAAGGTTAAGACCCACATCAGTGTCAATTTAGGGGCGAGGCCCACATCAGTATCGGTTTGGGGGCGGGGCCCACATCAGCATCATGCATCCATGCATACATGCATACATATCACATACATACAATTTTTATTTTGTTCGCATAATTGTAGCGGTAAAGACCATCTCATCAAGTAAAGATTCAAAAATGAGCCACCTTTCATCAAGTAACAGATGCCGAAAATGGCGCTCCAAAACAGAGCACACACAACAGACGTCGAAAATGGCGCTCCAAAATGGAGCACACACAGCACAAGCCGAGAATGGTAATCCGAGAATGGAGCAAGGTTCGAGAATGGCAATCCGAGAATGGAACAGAGTTCGAGAATGAACAAGCCGAGAATAAAAATCTGAGAATGGAACAGAGTTCGAGAATGAACAAGCTGAGAATGGTAATCCGAGAACGGAGCACAGTTCGAGAATGAACAAGCCAAGAATGGTAATCCGAGAATGGAGCAAGGTTCGAGAATGAACAAGCCAAGAATGGAAATCCGAGAATGGAACAAGGTTCGAGAATGAACAAGTCGGGAATGGCACTACAAGAATGGAAACACAGTTCGGGAATGAACAAGCCAGGAATGGCACTCCAAGAATAGAGTACGGTTTGGGAATACACCACCTCACAGTAACTGTTCGGGAATGGACCACTTTACAGTAACGGTTTTAGAATGGACCACATCACAGCAACGGTTTGGGAATGAACCAGAGGTCACAACACCTCACCACCAAATCAACTCAACTCAACACATGGCAAGTCAAGTGGCAGTTGCCGAGCCAGGTAAGTAAAAATGCATTGCATAACTTTGATAGGATTGTCCTGTTACACATTACACAATACCCATCAAAGTGGGGGCGACTGTAGGCACTGTATTTTTGCATATAAGTCCCTATGATGAGTCTCATTTGGAGGCACTACCTTTTAAGTCTCGGAAGTCACGGGAAACGGACATCAGAAGGGGAAATTCAGAATAAGTATGTCATCAGATTCATTTCACAAGTTCACTGTTTTCGTTCGTGCTGCGTTCGTGACCACGTTCGAACGTCAAGCAGATTGTGGGCGTTCGTGTAGCGTTCGAATCGGCATTTGAACGGTGTCG
>SKCR01018163.1:0-20461 GCA_019454045.1 Zanthoxylum bungeanum | reverse complement strand
CATGAATGAAACATGCAGCATTAGCAAGCATTGTCGAAATGGATTTGCCATGGCAACAGGTAAAAGGTTTCGTCGTAATCAACACAATGTTGATAACTCTACCTTTTCGCTAGAAGCCTAGCTTAGTACGTTGGTATGTTGCCATCCATGTATGTCTTCCTTGAAGACTTATATAGTACCAATAGGCACAATACCTTGCGGTACATCAACTAGTGTCTAAATATAGTTGGTATACATGGAATCCACTTCGGACTTTATGGCACTTTTCCATAATAGGGAGTCGATACCTTGTATCACTTCCTCATACGTAGTCAGTTGGTATACCTCAATAAGATAGACATCTTTATGAGGTGAGATCAAAAACCCATACCCCAAGTTGTTTTCTGATTCTCTCCGACCTACGTGGTTCTTGTGTATTCGAAGATTATTGGTATAGTTTCATCTTTGATGAACTATTTGTGTTCCAATAAGACTCGGTGCCGGGAATAGTATTACTCTGATTTTCATCGAGTTTTACTATCCTCCCACTTACCACTGCATATCGGTATTCCTCTTAGGAAAACCACATGGTGAGCAACAATCTAATTGTTCTCTCGTGAGTTGTATAAGTACAATACTTATGCTATCCCTAGGATAACCTACAATTGGCACTTATCCAATTTGGTTTTTAGTTTGGTATCAACCAAACATATGCCTAGCATTCCCAAATTATTCAGGATTGAGAAACCCGGTTTCTTTCCCGTTCATATCTAATATGTTATCTGTCAAACAGATTTTTATGGAACCTTATTCTAAATAAGTTCTGCACTGTTTAGCGTATCCGTTGAAGGAAATGGTAGCTCAGATCGACTCATGATTAACCCTATCATGTCTAACAAAATTCGGTTAATCCTGTTTGGACACACCGTCAAACTGACGTGTTCCGGGAGGAGTCCTCATTGAAAGAATACTATACCCTTTCAAGTATATGAGAAACTTATTGCTTAAGTATTTTCATCATGGTCAAACCGTGATGGTTCAATACTTTAGCCGATCTGTTTGTCTATTTCATGTCGAAACTTTAAAAGTTTCTGATTAGTGTTTTAAAAGAAACACATAACCATAACACGATGCCACATCCGTAAAGGTCACGAAATATTCATATCTACATCTAGCCTAGCTAGACATGGGCCCACTTGCTTCACTATGAACTAGGGCTAATAGATCGGTGGCACTGGCACTTTTACCAAGTAAATAGTATTTTAGGCACTTTGCCAAATAAACTAGATTCGTAGACTTTATTTGAATAGAATCAAATTAGTCCTAGTACCCACTCTTCGAAAGTGTGGATATACGAGTCTTGTTTGATTGTGTCCCAGACAACAATGCCACAATTAGTTTCTTAACTGATCAAATCAGTTGAGCTATTTATTTGTCATGTTATATATTTGAGATATTATTTATATTCAAAATATAAATTATGTTATTCACATCTAATGTATTTATCTCAATATCATCTTTATACAATAAAACACTTAGTGTTCTAGAATATAAAGGTTCATCCGCAACGGATAAACACTGACATAGAGATAATGTATCTAGTCAAACTAGTTACATTATAACAGTTTCTTAATTTAAGCACATAACCCGAAGGTAGTTCCTAAATTCATGTATCTACGGTTAAAATAGCGACTTTCGTCCCGTTTTCAATTCGCAGATAAATCTCTATTGAAGTCAGTATCCTGTTCAAAACAGATTCTGAACATTAATATATATATTTTATGTACCACACTAAGTATTTAAAATCTAATTTTAATACTAGCTATGAACATAATTATGACAATCATTTTGAAGTCAGAGCATTGCTCGTCTTCAATTCCTTCTTGGGATATGTCCTTTTATCTTCCTAGAAGATTATAATGATTTTTCTTTGCCATTTTCATATTCTAGAAGCCTTTGGCCAAGCCTTGGGTTTCTAGAATATCAAAGTAAGGTGCGCCTTGCGCTACTTGCCTAATTGCAAAGTTTGACTTTGTCTCCTTGAGAATAATCATTAATTCTCCAAGAATTATTTATTGCAATTTAGTATTTCAAAGATCTAGAATAGATCCATGAAAAATCCTTCAATCTCATTATCATACTTTAAGGATCTAATCCTTAGTTCTGATTCAGAAAGAAATTAAGGAGTCTATTGACAAGTATAATGGATTAAGCACTAAAGTTATCATTACATGAATATTCCAAATATCATGTTCCACTTATTTGCTTAACTCCAGGCTTAGGCCTAATATATTATTTTATCAAATAAATAACTTATTATTTTCCAGGACCATCCTGAAATTATTCCCAATTTGAAAATTAAAGTCGTTTAAATACATTTTCACCCAGGATTATGTTTTAAACACTAATCTTTCAATTTTATCTTGATTCTAATAGTCCAACTATTTAATCAACGATTTGTGGTACTATGTATTATATTGATTATTATAGTACAACTATACAATCAAATAATTTAAATTAATTAACCTCAATTACATTGATTACTATAATCTAATTATAAAATCAACTGTAAATTGAAATTAATTAATTCAAATATATTGATTACTATAATCCAATTATATAATCAACTATAATACAGTCCAACTGTTAATTAAACAACAATTTAAATATTAGTCCAACTAACATTTAATCTAACGACGAAATAATTTGTGATTGAGCGCGTATGGCAAGTAATTGAACGAATATTGCAAATTCAATTCTTGCCTCCTACTATTTTTCGGCGAACCTCTAACCTCTGTTGAGTACTCGGGAAACGTGTTTCCTAGTGGGCTAGGATCCCGTTAAATATCACACAATCTTGACTTTGGCCAACAAATTGTATGATAATTAACTAGGTAGATCTCTAAGATCAATTGGATCCAATCCAATTCCTAGATCCGGTAGGGGGATATCCAAATCCGAAACATATATCTTATATATGCCAATACATCCAATGTATTACCTAACCTTTTTTCCTCTGAATCAACTAAGCATTGGCTTTAGCATAAAAAACTTAGTGATCCCAGTCAAGCGCGACCCATTGACCATGGAAAGCTTCGTAATCAATGTCGATGGACAAGAAGTGGTCTTGACTTTGGCCAACAAACCACAACTTGGACAAGACACTGATATGGAACAAAGCCTTCGTGATTCAAACACATCTTCGACAGACAAAGGCCTTGACTTTGGCCAACAAACCAATGCCGTCTCGGATCTTGAGTGAGAATCACTCAATGGAAGGAAAGACGCTTAATATTGAGCGAGGGTTTTTCGCATGCAAATTGGCAACCAATTTATTATCTTTGTTAAGGTCTCATCATCATACACCCTTAAACATGCATTCTAAACACATAATAAAGCACATATGAAATAAAATAATAATGATATGCGGATGGATAGTTTACCTTGATCCTAGATCAAATCTCTTATTTTCTCTCTCCAGCTAGCACATGTATTACTTCTACCCGTTCCACTACACTTCTAAAGAAACCTCATTTACATTGAGGGGAATAAGTGAGAAGAGAATAACAAAGAGTATAAAGGTGATAAGGCTGGACACGCAGGTCCAATTAATAAATCAAATTTATTACAATTTCTAAAATTGCCCCACCCATCTAATATCCATCTGATATACATTATTCATGCATCGCAACCATGTATTCATACAAGCATGTTATCAATCAATCTAATCCAATTAATTAATCTAATAATTAGTGATCATCCAATGTTCAAACAACGATTTGATTTTTGTTCGAGTCAAACTCGTTTTTCGAATAAGTACTCAAAGTATGAATTCTTGAATTAAATTAAACTACCTAATTAAATCCAATTCAATTTGTATTTAATCTAATTCACTATTTAATTCCAAATTAAATATTACACTTTATTAACGAACCTTTACGACTTAAATTCCAAATTTAATCGCAACGGGTCTCAAAGCCCGATTAACGTCCAATGTTTATTTAATTAAAGTCCAATGAGCTTTTAATTAATTTCTTTAAGGCGTGGACTTTTGGTCAACTCGGGTCAAACGGATAACCAAAGTCCAATCCAACCAAAATTGGCCTAAACCTAACTTGGTACACCCAAAGCCCAAAAGCCCAAAAATTACAACCTTTAAGGCCCAATTTCCAAAATAAGCCCAAATTAATTAACTTATAAAATTCCAAATTCCATAATTAATTAACCTAAGTGTAATGCACAATTAATCACCCAATTAATATTCTAAAACATCAATTAGCCTAATTAATCATGCACTTTAACAACACATAGTGTCAAACACAATTTTAATCAAAATCAAACCCATTTTCACTTGCTATTGTTCTCGGCAATTAGAGGCATTTTTCTATCCGATTCAGTTTCAATCCAATTGAATCTACAATCATTATTTCCCAAATCAATTCAACTCATCCAATGAATCAAATCAAAAAATCACAATGAATTAAAAAAAATCATCATTTTCGGCCAAGCCTATAATTTGGGAAAATTCGTTCAATTCAAAATTCAATCCAATTAAACCTCAAATTAACATTACCCACTTGTTTTAAGTCATCCAATGATCAAACAAACAAAAAATTACCAAGACATTAGGGCTTATCATTTTCGGCCATGCCCAAAAATTGGGGGGAAAAATGGATCCAATCCAATTTCATGAAATTGATCATGCACAACTTCAATTAATCAACATACAAGCATACTTAATCAATCAATTTAACCAAATCATGCTTCAATTGATTTTACCCAATTTCAAACCCTAAAATTTTCATGCTTGATCAAAGCTCTGATACCATTGTTGGTTTCTAATTAGGTCCCAAGATCATGAAATCAAGCAAGAAAAATGCATTAATACAATCATAGGAGGTGCGGAAAAACTCACAAGGATCGGTTGAGATACGACGAAGACGAAAAAATGAACTGCCTCCTCTATCAAACTCGGCGCAGTGGCTGCTCTTGGTCGTGGACTGCACGGCATGGGCTGGTTTGACTCCTCCAAGAATCGGCCATTGATGACTCCATGGAAGCTCCAAGCTTCAAGCTTCAAAAAATGGATTCCAAGCTCAATGGTTCACTGCCCTATCACCTTGTATGACCCAAGTGTGTGCTGGCACCTCTTCTTCTTGTTTTTTCTTTGTTTTCGGTCAAACAAGAAATTGGAAGAGGAAGAAGATGAAGAACGGCTCAAAGCCGAGAGAAAAATAGAGGGAAGAAGGGTTTTCCATGAAAACCAAGGGAGAGAGAGAGAAAATAAAAGGAAAATGCTTTATATATTTATTTTATTTTCAAAAAACAAAACAAATAAATAAAAGCATTTTTCATTTACCAAAAAGTCAAAAGCAAAAGACAATAAATGCTTTTGAATCAACTCACATCAATCACTCAATCAATCAATCAAATTGTCACATCACTCAAAGTGACATGTGATTTGACGCTTAATGTGACTAATGATTTGACGTTTGATTTGACTTGCGTGCCGCACTCGAATTCGAAATGCGAATGCGCTCGCAAATAATCCCGGGCTCGGGTTCGCTAATTCCAAATTAACGAATTTTCCGTCGCGACGTAATTAAACGATTATACCTAAACGAAATCATTATTCATGTCGCTAACGAATTAATTCTAAATTAATTCGTCGCCCGAATTAAAATCTAATTTTAATTCCGCGTCGAAATGCAATTTAGTATAATATATCGAATATATATTATTTTATTGATTATTCCAAATTAATCGTTCTCTCTCTTTAATTAATTTTTTGTCCCAGATAAAATATCTCCGTAATTAATCCCAGATTAATTTTCTCTCTCTTCTAATTAATCCCAGATTAATTAAAGTGCGAGTCATACATCATCGGTGAATCTTCGGGAAGCGACCCATGAGATCCCCGGATATGTTGGCAGTAAATACGGTCACCGGACTATCCGAACACGTAAGTACCTCGTACTACGTTTGTACCGATTTACAAGACAAGGTTGGCTTCTAGCAAAACGCCATGCCTACCCAATTCTACAAAAATATCCTTACAGGAATATGTGATCTATATCAAGCGTAGTATACCGAAGTATTGTGTATGTCAATCCAGTATCGGATGTTCACGTGTTAGGCCTGGGACTGGAATTATGTATGCCCTGTATGAAGCACATATCGGATGTCTGGCAACTAGTCTCTATAATCGGATATACATGACCTAGTCATAAGATCCTGATAGCTCGAGCATTTAAGAGAACGAGTTTCGTATCCTATGTGACCATCATCTCCATATGACTGGAGTGATACTTTCGTCTTAACATCACACCCAACACACTACGATTCTCAATATACCCAGAATTGGCGTACACAGAACCTGTTAAAGCCCTGGACGACCTCAACCAAAGTATATTGATTGTCGCAAGTATTAGCGGTGCAAGTCTCAGGTTAAGACCAAAAACACCTACCCTGATTGCGGACTCCCATAGACACATAGTCATACTACCAATGGGATTCCGCGGGGTCTATCCAGAGCGAAGCTGTTTCCCGTACCATCGGTAAAACACAACCTCCTATCACATTTGCATGAGTATCCTATACCCAATATATGAGAACTATGTTGTTGTGCCCTCACAACGTGCACAAGTGTAATACTAGTCTTTTATGTATTTATCGATGTCCAATCTCGATAATACTCTGACTATGGATATTTTAATGATTTATCCTTTGTGGACTGATATTGTCTCATATCCTCTCTTGTCCAGGAACAAATCATAGGGCCTTCTCATCATTTATAAATCTAGGTGATCTAATCACAAATGATAAGAGTGCAATCTCCTTTGTCACATAGTTAATTTGTACAACAACACCATTATCTGTACAAATAGTGACGTTATGGGTCATAATTGTCCAACATTATCAATGTCCAATCTCGATAATACTATGACTATGGATATTTTAATGATTAAACCTAGTGGATTAATAATGTCTCATATCTTATTAATCTGGAACTAATCATATGGACTTTTATCATTTATATATCCCGGTAATCCAATTACAAATGATAAAAGAGCAATTTCCTTTGTCAAATAGTTAATTTGTACAACAACACCATGTTCTATACAAATAGTGATGCTATGGGTCATAATTGTCCAATAATATCCCACTTGGCCTATAGCCAATCACTCAAGTGTCCTACACCTGAACTATGTATGGGTCGCTCAAAATTCTGCTGAGAAACTGCTTTCGTCAGCGGATTGCAAGGTTATCATGTGATACGATTTATTAGATCATCACACGCCACGATGTATGATCTTACGAATCAGATGAAATGGTTGAAGTACATACTTGGATCGTTGATGAGACCATTAATTCTTTAGCATGTGTTGTAGCCTAGCTCAGCTGCTAACAGAACTACACCTAATCTAATTAGGATTATATAGATCCAAAATGCTTCCTTTACTGCCTCAGCTGCAGCAATATTCCACTTTTATTATTTATTCGGCAATAGTATCTTGCTTGGAATATTTCCAACTCACTATTCCGTTATTCAAACTATATAATACCCTTATTACGACTTACAGTCATTTTTATCGGTTTGGAAACTTGCAGCGGTGAACCCAGTCACCTCAAGTTCTCCTTCTCCATAGCTTAAGAAAGCATCCTTAGTTCGTCTAAGATACTTAAGGATGTCTTAACATCAATCCAGTGACTATCACTTGGATTGGCCTGATTGTGACTCCATATGCTCAAAGCAAATGAGACACCAGGTCACGTACATATATTTCATTGTACGAGCTCTCGGAGAGTGCACACAACTTCAGATCTATCCTATCCTAGTAGATCCTTATCCTAGAATAAGGGTTGCATCTCCCAAGTAGTCTACGGAGAATTTTATGAAAGCCAAGCTTTCACCGATTATATTATTGGAATGTCATTTCAAGAAATGACATGTCATCATTATATAGGACAGTCATTGTCAGTGCGCTCCCACTAACCTTCTTATATACCCAATAATCATCTTCGTTTTGAATTAAATCATATACCATTATGATTACATCAAAACGATGGTTCCAAGAATTCAATGCTTGCTTCAATCCATAAAGGATTGATTTAACTTGCAAACCTTGTTTGCATGTTTTGGTACGACAAAACCGTCAGGATGTTTATAAACATCCTCCAAAAGGTTTCCTTTTAAGGAAAGCGGTTTTGACGTTCAGCTGCCATATTTCATAAATGAAACATGCAGCATTATCAAGCATTATCCGAATGGATTTAATCATGGCAACAGATAAAAGGTTTCGTCGTAATCGACACAATGTTGATGACGACACCATTTCTATACAAGCCTAGCTTTGTACATTTGTATGTTGTCATCAATGTTTGTCTTCCTTAAAGACTCATATAGTACCATTAGGCACAATGCCTTTTGGTACACAACTAGTGTCCAAACTTGGTTGGTATACATGGAATCCATTTTGGACTTCATGGAACTTTGCCATAAAAGGAGTCGATACCTTGTATCACTTCCTTATACGTAGCCGGTTCATCTTTCTCAATAAGATTGACATCTATATGAGGTGAGATCAGAAACCCATACCTCCCAGGTTATTTTCTGACTCTCTCTGACCTACGCGGTTTTTGTGTATTCGAAGATTATTGGTACAATTTCATCCCTGATGAACTGTTCGTGTTCCGTGAGGACTCGGTGCCTTGAATAGTATTACTCTGATTTTCATCGAGTTTTACTTTCCTCCCACTTACCACTGCATATAGGTATTCCTCTTAGGAAAACCGCATGGAGAGCAACAATTACATTGTTCTCTTGTGAGTTGTATAAGTACTATACTTTGGTTTCCTTAGGATAACCAATTTACAAATAGGCATTTATCCGATTTGGGTTCTAGTTTGGTATCATCCAAACGTATGCCCAGCATTCCCAAATCATTAGGAATGAGAAACCCTGTTTCTTTCATGTTCATATCTAATATGAAGTCTGTCTAACAGATTTTCATGGAACCTTATTCAAAATAAGTATTGCACTGTTTAATATGTATCCCTATAAGGAAATTGGTAGCTCAGAGCGACTCATATGTTTAAGTATTCTCCATCATGGTCTGACCGTAATGTTCTAATACTTTTACCAGTCTGTTTCCTTACTTTGTGTCGAAACTCTTTGAATTACTTAAAAGTTTCTGACTTGTGTTTTATAAGATACACATAACTATAACACGAAGCCACATCCGTAAAGGTTACGAAGTATTTATATCCACCTCTAGCCTAGCTAGACATGGTCCCACTTGCGTCACTATGAACGAGGGCTAATCAGATTGGTGGCACTTGCAATTTTACCAAGTAAAAGGTGTTTTAGGCACTTTGCCTAATAAATTAGATTCGTAGACATATTTGAATTAGAATCAAATCCGTCCTAGTATCCACTCTTCGAAAGTGTTGATATACGAGTCATGTTAATGTGTTAGAGACAACAATGCCACAAATAAGTCTCATCTGATTAATTCAGTTTGAGCTATTTGTTTGTCATATCATATGTATGAGATTTGTTTATATTCAAAATATAAATATTGTTATTCACATCCAATGTGTTTATCTCAATATCATATTTATAAATAAAACACTTAGTGTTCTAGAATATAAAGGTATACCCGCAACGGGTTAAACTTAGATATAGAGATAATGTTTCTAGTCAAACTAGGCACATTTTGATAGTTTCCTAATTTAAGTACATGCCCAAATGGTAGTTCCTAAACTTAGGTTTCTACGGTTAAAACAGCGACTTTCGTCCCGTTTCCGACTCGCAGGTCGATCTCAACTGAAGTCAGTCTCCTGCTAATCAGCAGATTCTGTACATCAGTACATATTTATGTACCACATCTAGTATCAAAAATCCAATTTTGAAACTAATAGTGAACATGTTTATGACAAACATACTTGAAGCCGGAGCCTTGACCTGCATTCACTTCCTTCATGTCTGCCTTGTCCATACGGCAGTCACACATCCAGTGTCCCCGTTTTCCACAGTTTAGGCAGACATCTTGGGATATGTCATTTGTCTTCCTAGAAGACTGTGATGATTTTGCCTTTGCTCTTATTATAAGCTCTGACTCCGCCTCCTAGAGCATAGCCATCAACTCTCCAAGAGTTTTCTCTTGGTTCTTAATGAACCTGCACCAGCTTTCGGGTAGAGACTATAAGATCAAATCTTTGGTAGTCTCGGCCACATAGGTAATGCCCAGCTAACCTAGCTGATCGATATCAGCAAGTAAAAGAGCTTCTTTTGCAATTTGTACTTCTAAGATCTAAGATTAGATCTATGAAGATCTTTAATTTCAACATCATGGTATAAGGATCTAATCCTTGGTTTTGACGACGAAATTAAAGTGTCATTGCATCAACCATAAAGGATTAAGCACTAAAGTTATCATCACCATGAGTCTTCCAAAGCTCATGCTCTACTATTTGCTCAACTCCGGGCTTAGGCCCAAGAGGTTGCTCTATCAAATAGAGTAACTTCTTAGTTTCCAGGACTATCCTGAGGTTCTATTCCCATCTGAAAATTAAAGCCATTTAAAGATATTTTCATCCAGGATTATGTTTTAAACGCCAATCTTTCAGTTATCTTGATTCCAATAGTCCAACTATCCAATCAACGATTTCTAGTACAATCAAATATAATGATTACTATAGTCTAACTATATAATCAATTACTATTTGATTGGTTAAATTCAAATATATTGATTATTATAATCCAATTATAAAATCAACTATAAATGAAGTAATTTGAATACAGTCCAACTGTTAAAATTAAAACAACAATTAAATATTAGTCCAACTAATATATTTATAAATTAATGACGAAAAATGAAATGAGCACGTATTGGCAAGTATCTAAACGAAATTGCAAATTTAATACTTGCCTCCCACTATTTTTTCGGCGAGATTCTAAACCTCTGTGGAGTACTCGAGAAACCTAGTTTCCTAGTGGGCTAGGATCCCGTTAAGTAACACACACAACCTTGACTTTGGCCAACAAGCTATATGATATTTAACTAGGTAGATCTCTAAGATCAATTAGATCTCATCCAATTCCTAGATCCAGTAGGTGGACCTCAAAGTCCGAAACATATATATAATATATATGCCAATATATCCAATATATTTTCCTAACATTTTTCCTCTGAATCAACTAAGCATTGGCTTTGGCACAACAAGCTTAATGATTCCAGTTAAGCGGGACCCATTGACTTTGGAAAGCTTCGTAATCGATGTCGATGGACAAGAAGTGATCTTGATTTTGGCCAACAAATCACAACTTGGACAAGACATGCGATATGGAACAAAGCCTTCATGATTCAAACACATCCGCGATGGACAAAGGTCTTGACTTTGGCCAACAAACCAGTGCCAATCTTGGATCTTGAGAGAATGAATCATTCAAGGAAAAAAGCGTTAATACTTGTTGAGGGTTTTTCACGTAATTGTCAACCAATTAATTATCTCTGATTAGGTCTCATCATTCACCCTTAAGCATGCATTCTAAAAGCATAATAAGGCGCGATAAAATTAATAATGATATTCGGATGGATATATAATACATTTTGTTCCTAGAACAAATCTCTCCATTTCCTCTCTCCCGCTAGCACTATTCTTACTTCTACCCAATTACATAACACTTCTAAAGAAACCTCATTTACATTGAGGGGAATAGGTGAGAAGAGAAATACAATGAGAAAAGAGGTAATAGGCTGGACACGCAGGTCCAATTAATAAATTCTAAATTTATTACAATAATTTCAAAATTGCCCTCACCCATCTAATATCCATATGATATACATTATCCATACATACATCCAAGTATTCACACATAGCATGTTATCAATCAATCTAATCCAATTAATTAATCTTTAATTAATGACCATCCAATATTCAAACAATGATTTGATTTGCGCTAGTCAAACTCGTTTAAGAATAAATACTCAAAGTAAGTATTCTTGAATTATATCGAACTATAATTTTAAATCCAATTTAAATTATATTCAATACTAATTCATATTTAATTCCAAATTAATTAATTACACTTTTAAAAGTGCCTTTTAGACTTGGATTCCAAATCCAATCTTAACGGGTCTCAAAGGCCCAATTAGTATCCAATACTATTTAATTAAAGTCGAATGTGCTTTCAATTAATTTATTAAGGCATGGACTTTGGCAACCAAAGCCCAATAAGGAATCACCCTTTGCCACAAAAAATTTTGGCCCATTAGGCCCAATTATCATCTTTGGACTTTATGGAAATGGTTTTTAAGCCCAATTGGATCCAACCAATTAACCTAAACCAAACTTGGCCCAACCAAGCCCATTAAGCCCGAATACAACAATTAAATTAATTCATTATTCCAAATTACAAATTAATTCAATTCAAGTGTAATTAGTACAATTAATCAATTAATCTAATATTTCAAAAATACTAATTAATTCAATTAATCATACTCAACATTTCCAATTCATGTCCAACACAAATTGAAGCAAAACAATTCATTATAACATGCTTCAAACTCATGGCAAAGGCATACAAAAATCATTCAATTTGATTTTAATCTAATTTAAATCAACATTCAATATTTCTATCATGCCAACAACAAATCCAATATGTCAAATTTCAAAAATTCCATGAGCTTCCTAGGGTTTATATTCGGCCAACCTATAGGATTTAGGGATTTTTGATCTAATCAATATTTCACAAATCCAACAATGCACAAATCCAATTCAACATCTTATAAGCTCAACCAAATCATCAATTTAGGAAAATCAATCTCTAAACATAAAATTCCCAATTAAAGTCTATAAACCCTAGAATTCCAAATCAAACTTAGGAGGCTCTGATACCATTGTTAGTGTTCATAGAACATGCCAAGGGTCTCTAAGAATGATTTGTGTGTGAAAATTAAAGAGAGTTGCGGAAAAAACTCACCTTGCTTGGTAGAGAAAATTCAAAACTTTCATGGATGTGTAGAAGCTCCAAGCCTTCAAATTGAATTCCAAACTCATGGATTGGTCTCCCTATCACCTTCCTTTGACTCTTTAAAGTGCTAGCTTTGTAGATTTTTTGAAGCAAAAATCCATGGGAGAGAGACAAGCTCACGCCATTTGAGAGAGAAGAAGAAGTTTTAAGTGCTGTGAATAGTAACTTGTTACCACTTCCAAAGTCAACAAGTTAATATATATTAAGTTTGAGTGTTAGTTTGGTTTATCTATTCTACAAGCAATCCAAGCCTTACATAACCATTACCAAATTCCATCAAATGTCAAAGACATTGATGTAAGTTGGTGGGCCCCACTTGAATTCTAAATTTAAGTCAGACAATCAAACACGCAACTTCGCTCGGGCCCAGGTTCGCTTAATTCTGAATTAAGCGAATTTTCTGTTGCGACTTAATTAAATCCAATTTAATTTAATAATAATGCCTAGCAAAATTATTATGAAAGTCGCTTGTGAATTAATTCTAAATTAATTCTTTCGCGCGAATTAAAATCTAATTTTAATTCCGCATTGAAATCTAATTTCAATTAATATATCTAATATATTATTTTAGCCCAATCAAATAAATTAAATAGTAAAATCCAATTTAACTATTAAATTTATTTTACCGATTAATTCTAAATTAATCGCGTTCCCTCTTCTCGACTAATTTAATCCCAGATAAATTCTCGACACAATTAATCCCAGATTAATTCTTTCTCTTTCTCATAATTAATCCCAGTTTAATTATGTTCGAGTCAAACATCATCGGTAAATCTTTGGAAGGCGACCCAAGAGATCTCTGGATATATTGTCAGTAAATAAGGTAATCGGATTATCCGAATACGTGCATACCTGGTACCACATTCTCACCGATTTACAAGACATGGTTGGCTTCTAGCAAAGCATTGTGCCTACCCAATTCTCCAAAAATATTCTTTAAAGGAATATGTAATCTTTGTCAGGCGTAGTATACGTAGTATTGCGTATTGCAATCCAGTATCGGATGTCACATGCTAGGCTTGGGGCTGGAATTGTGTCTTCCCCGTACGAAGCACATATTAGATCTTCTGGTAACTAGTCTCTATAATCGGATAAGCATGACCTAGTCATATTATCCCGATGACTGCAGTACATAAGAGTACTAGCTCCGTATCCTACATGATCATCATCTCCATATGACTGGAGTGATACTTCCATCTTGACATCACACCCAATACACTACGATTCTCATATACCCAGAAGAGGCGTACACAGAACCTGTTAAAGTCTTGGATGACCAAAACCAAAGTATATTGATTGTCGCAAGTATTAGCGATGCAAGTCTCAGGTTAAGACAAATACACCTACCCTGAATCGGATTCCTATATACACATAGTAATACTACCAAGGGATTTCGAGGGGTCTATCTAGAGCGAAGCTGTTCCCGTACCATCGGTAAACACAACCTCCTATCACACTTGCATAAGTATCCAATACTTAAATATATGAGAACTATGCCGTTATGCTCCCACAACGCGCACAAGTGCAATACTAGTCTATTCCGCATTATCGATGTCCAATCTCGATAATACTATGACTAGGGATATTTTAATGACTAAACCTCAGTGGATTAATACTGTCTCATATCTTATTAATCTGGAACTAATCATATGGACTTTTATCATTTATATTTCCCGGTAATCCAATTACAAATGATAAAAGAGCAATTTCCTTTGTCACATAGTTAATTTGTACAACAACACCATGTTCTGTACAAATAGTGATGCTATGGGTCATAATTTCCAACACTTTATATAATTAGAAGTTTTGATATTAGTGTTGTGCTTGTGGTGGTCTCATAATATTTGGATTTGATCTCTAAATATATAGACAACTTAGTAGCTGTAGTATAATATTGATGTTACATCTGAGTCATATTGATGTATAACCTAGGTTATACAATATATGAATGATGCTGGTTAAGGGAAAAAATTGGGTTTGTTATTGCCTACCTTTAAGTGCTAGGTGGGCACTTGAGGGCCATGCGTTTGTAATACATATTTAAATGTGTATATGAACCCGTTGATTGGAACTAGAGCAAGTGGGAGAAATTGTTAGGGTTGGTGCTCGGAGTGCCAATCCAGATCGTATTTATGTCCGATTATGAATACGAACAATTCTTTTTTTCCATAATATTACTTATTTATGGTAGTACATCTTGCTTTTATATACATATTCGATCTAATTATGATTAGATTGAAACTAAATATGATTTAGTGATATGTATATATTAGACAAAGACCCGATAATATATTGTAGTGCTCAGTTACAAAGTAGTTTGTAATTGACATTGGGAAGTGTCACTACTAGAAGTATATTATCAAATAAAGTTCCTGGTCAAGATTTACTGACACAATTCAGATAGTAAAATCCACTGAGACCAGTATATGTTGTATATCGAGACTTGGTCCGATGGTTTATCCTAATGAACCATGAGACTTGGGAGACTCGTATAGATATGTAGGTGTTTATTTGATAAACACTGAATGACTCACCGAAGATTTCCTAATAGATGGTACACCAACATCAATAGGAATCTTCTCAAGTCGATTAGCATAGTGGTCCTTCGACTTGAGATACCACTGGGGATATATGAGTTATCCTCTATACTTTGATTGCAGTCACGTCACCGATCTATTTAGATCAGACCTCCGCCTGTTTGTTGGGTGTGGACTGATGCTCATGATATCCTGTGAGTATCAGATACAATCTGTCTGTCATGTGTACAGGGCATATGTATCAGGTACGTATTTTCGATCTAGTAAATTCATGGCCATGGTATACTTCGGAAGTGAGTTCCGAGTGTATTTAGAGATCTTAAATTTAAAATTTGACTATATTATACCTTATGGATTTGACGTTCTTATCTATATCCCCGGTATGATATTGATAGCCTGTGACGGAGGGATTATACGTATGTAATGACCTCGGCTTGCATAGTTTAGTGATATTATTTGTGGTCGTCATAATTCATGATTGGATGGATTATGGACGCGAAATTGGATTCCGTGACGGATAAACCTAAACTCAGAGAGTCCCACAATATGAAGTGTACTCATTGAACATTTTGGCAACTTGTTATGAATAATATAGATTATTCATAATACTTCACCGAATTAAATGAGTTAATTCGATTCGTTTAAACGGTTAAACGAAAATACATACATTATGGGCATTTTAGTCATTTAATAATTAATATGTATTGTATTTGATACAAGATTTGATTTTATACATATTAATTAATTGTCAAATGATACTTTGACACATGCAATTAATATATGTATTTATTATTTAATGTAAATAAAAATACATAATAATAATAATCGCATTAATTATTTATTTAGATGTTTAAATTTTAAATATCTAGATATTTAAATTATTTCAATATTACATAATTATTATGCAATATGTTTGATTATTATTGGTAACATGAGGCATGATTTTATTAAGCCTAAAGTTTACAAATTGGATTTGTTAACTTAAAGGTTATTATTATTAATTAATTAGATTAATTGATCAAATGACCAAAAATACCCTTTTTAAACCCCAAAGTCGGTTAAGGCCTGGTTCTAAGTTGAAAATTTTGTTTTCTCCTTCACTTGAAAGCCATGGCCGAAACCTATCTCCATTAAAGCACCCAAAAATTTGTTTGAAGAAACAAGGAAGAAAGTGAAGAAATTCAAGAAAAAGTTTAAGGAAATTAAGAGATTTTGAGGTAATCTTCATAACTCTTAAACTTAGAAAGCTTGTTTATTGTTTTTGAATATCTAGAATAGTTCTAGGGTTTCTTCCTTTCTTAGATTTTGGGGCTTTTTTTATTTGAAGGATGGATTTCGAGGTTAAATGCATGTGTGAAGTTTGATTGGATGATATTAGTGTAATATTGATTCAAATTTGTCATTTGATGACTTATTGCCATTCTAGAGTGTTATGACCACTCTTGTAACTCCTATAATTGTTCTTGAGTTCTTCATCAGTGGTGGCTTTGTTGGACAAAATGACCCATAGCGTCACTATTTGCACAGATCATTGTGTTGTTGTAGCAAATTAACTATGTGACAAGGAAATTGCACTCTCATCATTTGTGATTAGATCACCATAGATATATAAATGAAGAGAGGTCCCTATGATTAGTTCCTGGACTGAGAATGATATGAGACAGTATCAGTCCCCGAAGGATTAATCATTAAATATCCCTAGCCGGAGTATTATCGAGACTGGACATCGATAATGCGGAATAGGCTAGTATTGCACTTGTGTGCGTTGTGAGGGCACAACGGCATAGTTCTCATATATATAAGTATTGGATACTTATGCAAGTGCGATAGGAGGTCGTGTTTCACCGATGGTACGGGAAACAGCTTCGCTCTGGATAGACCCTTCGGAATCCCATTGGTATTATGACTATGTGTCTATGGGAGGCCGAAATCAAGGTAGGTGTGTATAGTCTTAACCTGAGACTTACATCGCTAATACTTACGATAATCGATAGACTTTGGTCTTGGTGGTACAGGGCTTTAACCGGTTCTGCGTACACCACTTCTGGGTTTATCAGAGAGTCGTAGTGTATTGGGTGTGATGTCAAGATGGAAGTATCACTTCAGTCATAGTGGAGATGATGTCACGCAGGATACGGTATTAGTGCTCTTAAGTGTTGCGTAACCATCGGGATGTTATGACTAGGTCATGCATATCCGATTATAGAGACTAGTTACCAGACATCCGACATGTGCTTCGGACGGGGCAGACACTTATCCAGCCCCAGCCCTAGCACGTGACTATCTGATACGGGGCCGATATGCACAATACTACGGTATACTACGCTTGATACAGATCTATATATTCCTGTAAGAATATTTCCGGAGAATTGGGTAGGCATGGCGCTTTGCTAGAAGCCAACCTTGTCTTGTAAATCGGTATAAACGTAGTACGAGGTACTTACGTGTTCGGATAGTCCGACGACCGTATTTACTGCCAACTATATCCTGAGATCTCATGGGTCGGTTCCGGAAGATTCACCGATGATGTATGACTCGCACTTTAATTAATCTGGGATTAATTCGATGAGAGGGAAAATTAATATGGGATTAATTACGGAGATATTTTATCTCGGATAAAATATCGTTAAAGAGAGAGAACGATTAATTTGGAATTAATCGATAAATTAATATATTCGATATATTATAACGAAATTAGATTTCGACGCAGAATTGAAATTAGATTTTAATTCGGGCGAACGAATTAATTTAGAATTAATTCGTTAGCGACGTGAATAGTGAATTCGCTAGGCGTAATCATTTATTACGACGCAACGGAAAATTCGTTAATTTGGAATTAGCAAACCCGAGCCCGGGATTGTTTGCGAGCGCATTCGCATTTCGAATTCGAGTGCGGCACGCAAGTCAAATCAGCGTCAAAATCGCAAGTCACATCAAGCGTCAAATCACATGTCACTTTGAGTGATGTGACATTTGAGTGATTGATGTGAGTTGATTTGTAGTGATTGACAAGCATTTAATGTTTGTTTTTGAAATTGGAAAAAGGTAAATGGTTTATTATTTTTTGGGAAAATATAAAGCCAATTACAATTTTTTTTCTTTTTCGTTAATTCACTCTCCCTCTCCTTCACGTTTTTGCTCATTTTGGAGCCAAAAACTTCTTCATCTTCTCTCTCGGTCTTGGACCGATTTCTTCATCTCTTTCTCTGGTTCGACCGAAAGAAATTGGAGAAGCAATGATCTTGTTACAAGATCTATGTGCTAGCACACTCTTGGAGGCATCCTAAGGTGATAGGGAAGCGAGTTCGTGAGCTTGGAAGCTTGAAGCTTGGAGCTTCAATGGTGTCCATCAATGGCCGAACCTTGGAGAAGCTGAACCAGTCACCACCGTGCAGCCCCTACCACGCGCAGCTCACTGCCGAGCAAGGGAGAGCAGTTCGTGGTCCATCTTTGTTGCATCTCTACCGATCAATGTGAGTTATTCCGCACCTCCTTTGATATGTATTCAACTCGTTTATGCATGATTTATGATCCTTGGGACTTGATTGAAACTCAACAATGGTATCTTGAGCCATTTGTGCATAAAACGTTTTTAGGGTTCTTGAGCAAAATTTGGGGCTTTTTGATTTAAGCATGATTTTGACAAATTGTTTGTTTAAGAATGTTTGTATATGAATAACTTAGAGTTATATGTAATTAATTTGAAGAAAAATTAATTGGATTGATTTTCCCCAATTTGCTTATTGTTGGCCAAAACTTTAATTTGGGTAAACTTGATTTTGAGCATGTTTAATGAAATTGGATGAATTAGAATGCTTAAATGTTTTTTAATTGATGATTGATTAGATCAATTTGATGAAAAAGTGTTTTGGAACAATTTCCCTAATTTGCTTTTGATGGCCGAAAATATGAACCCTAATATTGTCTAGGATTTTTGATTTTTTGTTCATTGGATGACCTGCAAATCATTTGGGGATGTTGAATTTATGTTTAATTTGGTTCAATTGGATTGAATTTGATTTGGGCATAATTTCCCTCTTTGGCCGAGACACTTGAAGCATGAAATTGGATTTAATCATGTAATTTAATTTTAATTCGGGAATTCGTACTTTAAGTACTTGTTCGCAATACGAGTTTGACTCGAACAAAATCAAATCTTTGTTTGAACATTGGATGATCATAATAAATTATCAGATTAATTAATTTGATTAGATTGATTGATAACATGCTTGTATGAATACATGGTTGTGATGTTTGAATAATGTATATCGGATGGATATTAGTCGGGTGGGGCGATTTTGGAAATTGTAATAATTTGATTTATTAATTGGATCTGCGTGTCCAGCCTTATCACCCTCATTCTTTGTATTCTCTTCTCACCTATTCCCCTCAATGAAAATGAGGTTTTCTTTAGAAGTGTAGAGTAACGGGTAGAAGTAATACAATTGCTAGCCTGGAGAGAGAAAGAGAGAGATTTGATCTAGGATCAATGTGTAAAATATCCATCCGCATATCATTATTATTTTATCATATGCGCTTTATTATGTGTTTAGAATGCATGTTTAAGGCTGTATGATGATGAGACCTTAACAAAGATAATAAATTGGTTGCCAATTTGCACACGAAAAGCCCTCATCAAATATCATGCGTCTTTTCCTTCCATTGAGTGATTATTGCTCAAGATCCTAGATTGGCATGGGTTGTTGGCCAAAGTCAAGCCCTTGTCCGTCGAGATGTTTTGAATCACGAGGCTTTGTTCCATATTGGTGTCTTGTCCAAGTTGTGGTTTGTTGGCCAAAGTCAAGACCACTTCTTGTCCAACGACATTGATTACGAAGCTTCCATGTCAATGGGTCCGCGCTTGACTGGGATCACGGTTTGTTATGCCAAAGCCAAGGCCTAGTTG
>SKCR01018162.1:0-20713 GCA_019454045.1 Zanthoxylum bungeanum | reverse complement strand
TGGTTGGTTTTGATGTTAAAATTGGATTTTAGGTGTATTTGAAGTATTAAGAGAAAATTTGAAGTGTTTAGGATTGATTTGAATATTGAAATTGCTCACTACCTAGGACAGCGTCACGACTCTGACTCTTCTGCGTCGCGACACCGAGTATCAGACCTAAAGGCGTCGCGACGCACATCCTTCTCTGTTACGACGTCGAAATGTTCAGCTCTCACACTTGGAGCATCTCGACGCTCAAGCTTTCGCATCGTGACGCGCAGAGTTGAAGAATACTGAAACTTCATTTTCTCTGTTTCGGAGTTTCCGGACTCCGTTTGTCCTAAAGACTTGAAACGGAATGTAATTTTACATAAAATATTTTAAAATATACCCAGGCTAGATATCCACAGGTTAGACCCACTTCCACTGTGCGGGGCTTCGATCCGACCCTAGGGGTTCCACATCCGTCCCAACAAATGGCTGATTTGAAATCATCCATTTTACATTTAAATGTAAAGGCTATTTTTTTTATTAATTTTTAATCGAAAAGTATTGATTATGATACTTACTTTAAAGTTGATGATTTGTAAATTAATAATAAGTAAATTTTATTTCATGAAACATTTTATATTTTGAAAGTCATGAAACACTTTATATTTTGAAAGATGTTTATTTATTTATTTTGAAATCATTGGAAATTCCGCTGCCAAGCCATTCATTTCGGGTTTAAGCCGAGTAAGTAAAACCTCCGGCTGTCATAGACTCTTACAAGAAACACTCTCCCTGGATTCTAATCCAGGATCTGAAGTTCAGATCCTGAACCCTACACCATCAAGCCAGGTCCATTGAGATTTTTTTAAAGTTGAAAGTTAGCAAAATGAAAAAAAAAAAAAAAATCTTTTATTATTTAATTAATTGAATTTCAACTCACGTAGGCGTTTTCTTTTGTTTTTTAAGTTGTCAATGGCGCATTTTGTAATTGCCACATTTATATTTCAAAAATAAAAAACAATCGGTATTGATCATTATGTCTTAAAAATACATAAAAAATAAAAGCATTCAAGTAAGTTATTTTTCTTTTACTACTTCTAATATAAAATTTTATATTTCAATGCATTAGGGCTATTTCCAAACATGATTATAGGACGATTTTTACATAGTAATAATTAATAAACAAAAAGGGCAAAATATTAAAGCAAGAATTATGCGAATTTAGGAACTAATAAATATAAAAACTTTTAAATCCTACAGAATTAAAATGGTTTTGATTGATAAAAATATAAGATCAAACTTATTAATAGAATGCGGGGACCACACTAGCTAGTTTGAATTACATGCAAATTTTTTTTTTTTGAATCGTTGGAAATTCTGCCGTCAAATCATCTCTTTCGAGCTTAAGGGAACATGTAAAATCCTCGGCTGTCTCATACTCTTACAAGAAACGCATTCTCTGAATTCGAACTCAAAATCTCAATGTCAGATCATGAACCCTACACCCCTGAAACTACACCCCTAAAGTACTAATACAAGCAACACATGAGGAGATTATCCACATTTAATTTTCTATCAACTGTTAAAAAGATTACAATTTGTACAAGAACTTTACAATGTGCTGATGAGCAGTCAAGAGTCAATCACATGTGAATCTTTTTTTTTCTTTTTTTTTTTTTTGTTTTTAGAAAAGCCTCCAAACACTGAAAATAGATGCATATATATAATATTAGATAGCTAATTAACAAAGTAAGAAATTATATATACATAATAATTTTTTTTGGGTTGCATATACATAAAAGCCACTCACAATCTTTTTATTCATATTGAAGCATAAAAATCATCAATAATGATTCCACATGTTTGTTGGCATACCCACTTCAGATAAGTAGCTTTCTGAACTTGGTGATGATCCTTTCAAATTAGGAACATTGTTTTCAATCTTGTTAAGCTGATTCAAAACAGCTTTTATAACCTTCTTGTCACAAGCAAAAGGGTCTAAGCAACCACTTTCAAATGGTACGTTTTTTCCAAATGTGGTTGAATTTGTGGTGGAAATATTATTATTATTATTATTATTATTATTATTATTATTATTATTATTATTATTATTATTATTATTATTAATGTTTGGTTGAAAATGATTTAAATGGGGGAATATTGGGTTGGTAATAATTTGGTGTTGTGGATGAGAGGATGAGAAAATGGAGAAGCAGGGCACTTGCTGCTCATTGTAATAATCGTCATGATCGTGAAATTTTGGTTGAGTTTGGTCAAAAGTGATGTAAGAATCCATTAATGGTGGAAGAGATGAAGAGCCTGCTGTGTCACCATAGATACAGCTTCCCAAGCTTTGTTGCCCTGAAACTTCTCTATTTTTGTAAAACACTCTGCACAATACCCAATCTTCCTGCAAATTTTAGATTATTAATCAATTAACTAATTAATGCATTTCCTAAAAAATAATTAAATCATCACCTCTATATATTTCTTACTCGGTTAATTAGTCTATGAAAATTATCCAGTACGTGTTTATATCATGTATTTATTTCCATTGAAGTCTACTTAATTAATTATACTCTATTTTTCTTCAGAAATTAATAACATGGATGTTTTGGGTAATTTTTTTTAAAATAAAAGGACTAACTAGATAATTTATCTAAATCCTAGGGACTAAGAAGAAATTTATCCTCAATGGGGGCAATCTAGATAATGACCTAATTTATTTCTTATTTCACACTATTTTATTTCTTCAGTGGGCACTTAATTATAGAATTATATATATTTCTTCATAAAAAGGACAACGGAATTAGGTGTTGCAGCAAAAAATGTTTAGCTTTTGTACACATTTCAACTAAATATATATATATTTAAGTCTGGTCTTAGGTCAGCTACCATCGTGGCTTTAGACTTCAATGGACAAGTTTATAATATATGGTCAAAATATATATAAAAGATTGTAATTAATTTGAAGTCAAGTGACATATTTTAGTAACATAATTAAACAATTACAAGCCCCATGATTCATGCCAAAATTAAAAATTAAAAATTAGCAGCACATACCTTGAAAGAAGAAACTTTAGGAGAAGCAAAGGGACCTTCAAGCCGAAATTCATGCATAACCCATTCAGTTTTTCTTCCTTTTGGTGCCCTGCCTTGATAAAACACCAAAGTTTTTCTCATACCAACGAGGCTGCCTTTTCGAAGGATAGCTCGGTCTTTTCCTGTGGCTTTCCAGTATCCAGATATGGTGGCACGATTTGTTCGTAGTCCGGTCGCATATTTTCGGTCACGGTGACTGTAAAAATACCATTCTTTTCCTCCGACACATGCATTTTCTGTAAAATATTATCATAATTTATGATAAAGAATAATTAATATTTATATATATACACAAAAAAAAACCGCAAAAAGATTTTATCAATTTTAATATTATTTAACGCGTTTAAAATGGTGAATATGTATAATTAAACATTAAATGTGTGACGGACTTTAGAAGTACTTAAATTTATAACATTGAAAAGAGTAATGGATATAAGCAAAGACTAATTCAAACTTGATTTAGTTTTCTTAATAAATTGGATTAAAATATTTAGTCCGTGAATTAATTCTCACAAAGCATATGAAAGTTTTACATGTTCAAAAATCAAACAGGAATCTGGTGATGTCAGTATCAAATTAAAGGGTGATGATATTGAAGGCCATGGTGAAGGCTTATTGATCATGAACACGTGGAGGAGCACCAAAAAATTAAGGTGGCGTTTGTTTTTTTCTTTTCTGACCACCTTTTGTTTTTAATATTTATATTTGAATATATATGTGTGTGTGTGAGAATGACATGTTCGTTTTTATTATTTAATTTCTGATAATAAATATCTGAAATTAATAATTTAATATTTATGTCCTTTAAATAGTATTGATATAAATTGTAGATATTTTTAAGTTAAATTATTTAATGAAATAAATAATAATATGTATAAAATTCTTTGATATTATAAATTTTTTTGGATTGAAGGTAATTTTCCAAAAAAGAAAAAGAAAAACAAAAGTAATGGTCCAATTACACGTGTGGCAGGTATGAAATAATAGAAATAAGATGAAAAATATGACAAGAGGGGGTTTAATGGATTTGGTAGAAAGAAATTAAAGGTGATAATATTAATAAAAAAGGCATGAGTGGTGGAGGTAGGGATGACAATCAAGACGTCTTATATCATCTCGATTATGATTTACGATAAAAAAAACCGTCTGAAATCTCAATTGAATTTTTAAATCGGAACGAAAAGTCATCTCAGATCAAATAATTCAAGATTTTAAATTTTTTTAAGCTAAATTTCGAGATTCGGGATTATTTTTTTGGCCCCGAATCTCGACCGATTTTCTTGAATCAGACAAAAAATCATTCAGAATCCCAATCAGAGTTTTCTTATTCCAGACGATTTTTCGTCTCGAATCCCAATCAAATTTTTAAATCAAGATAAAAATCGTCTGGAATCTCGATCGAAATTTTTATTATGGATAATTTTTTATCCCGAATCTCGACCGGAATTTTCTTTCAACCCTGGGTGGAGGCAAATAAGAGATTAAATATATATATATATATGTGACTTTGAATTTTGCAATCTTAATTAATTGTCTCTATCGCAATCACGACTGTTGGAATCAAGACAATGCCAAGACTGTCAATTTCTTTAAAAGCTATATGAATGAATGCCAAAAGTTTATCATATGAGAGATGATAGACATACATAAATTCTTACCGAGAATTACTACACCCTTCTCACTGTAGTGTGAGAGGGGTGTAGTAATTTTATATAAGAATTTATGTATGTCTATCATTTTTGTTATTATATTATCAATCCCGCTCTTGTCTCGGTTCTAGTTCCTTATTTTTTGGGGATAAAAAACTCATCACGTTTCATCTTTCAACCCATTAAATCTCATCTAGTCCCGTTAAATCATGTTATATCCCGTTAAAATCTCGTTCTTTTTGTTATCTCATCTCGTCTTATTTATTGTCCTATTCTATCCCGTTTTTAAATCGAGACATAAAACTAGATTCCGTTGGGATGAGACCGAGAAAATTACCGATTCTAGCTCAAATTGATATTTTTTTCCCCAGGATTCAACCCTACCTTTATGTTTAAGTTAGCATATATTTTTATAATCAGTCCCAAATTCAGAAAAAAAAAAAAAATAGGTTGTGTAAGTGTTATTTACGTCTCGACAACCAATGGAAAATTTTTCAAATTTTTATGATATAGATTCTAAACAAAAAAAAAAATATCACTCGACCAAATATTTGGGAGAAAAATAAGATATTGAGTTTATAAAATATACAAAGAAACCCTAAATCGATGTATTTATGTATTGTTTAAATATGAATGGGATTTTGAATAAGGGGAAGGAGAAGGAAACATGTATAAATTATTAATATGCTGATAGTTGATATACAGACGTATATTTTTTTTCATAATTTAAAGAGAAGAAGAGTATGAGGATGAGAACTTTGAAAATGAAGCGTAATTTGATTAGTTCTTTACTTCTTAATGATTTTTTTATTTTTTTTTAATTTTTGGTTCTAACGGATAAACAACCCAGCTCAGCAGAATCTCACTTAGACTTAATTTAATACCAAATTAGAGAATATGAGAGATAAAATAATATTAAGAAATTAAATAAATTAAATATCTTGTTTTCCCCAACAAACGAAAATTTCCATGAAACCCTATTGCATCCTCAAAGAAAATAGAGGAAATTTTTAGGATTTGAAAAGAAAGACAGCACAAATACTCCATACCATTATTTGACATGACAAATAATAAATATATGTAAGTTTAAATCAAAATTAAATGATATTTGTTAGATGAAGGGGGAAAAATAAATCAAAATTAAAAAAAATGGTAAGTTTAAAGTTAGAGAATGACATTTTGGAGTTCTTAATGAATAAATATATGTATTAAAAAATTTTATTGATAGCATTTAGTTTGTTATTCAGGTAATAATGAGATGATATTTTACATAGTGCACAATATCAACTGGTCAATTTGTGGACCTAAATTGAATTTGACAAGCTCTTGGAAATAATACAAATGATATTTGTTAGATGAAGGGGTTCATGTTCATTAATCAAAATACCTAAAAATCCTCCCTACCGTTATTTGACATGACAAATACATACTAGCTAACAAAAGAAATTTTCATACATTCCTTAAATTATATCTATTATAATAACCATTCCAGTTACAATCACCACGGCCCCTCAGCCAAATATCAAATAATCTCCCTCTTTATATTATATATTCAAGATTTCAAGTTCAAAGTATAAAAAAAAAAAAAAAAAAAACCCTCGAGGTTTGGCCGAGTTATATCAATAACTATCATTTTTAAGTCGTCACTTGTGTGTTTAAGCCCTTAAGATAGATAGTCGATTGGTTAAATATCAATTTAGGCTCTCTCCGCCTTTAAAAATTAAGAATGAATAAAAAATCATAAATCCATGGATAATTTTCCTTGTGTGAGTAATAAAGCTATATATGTTAAAACAATTATCAAGATGATATGAATGAGAGTCATGCATGGACATTTGTATATACAAATAAATAAAATGTTACCAGGAATGTCCCAAGGCTCACACTTGTTGAGATCAACTTCAATCAAAAGAAGAGATTGAGAGGTGTGAGTGACCTTCTTCATCAAATAATCACAAACAAGTTCATCATCTCTTGGATGAAACCTAAACCCTGGTGGCAACTCAGCCTCCACCATGCTTATATTATTGCTCATGCTTCTAATTTTTTCAACACAAAGAAGAATTGGATAGGGAAATAGAAACAACTGAGAAGAATTAAAAGTATTTCTAGGCAAAAAAATTAATAAGGAGGTGGCCACTTGTTGGAGTATTATATAAAGAGGAAGAAGAAGCTAAAGACAAACTAAAAGTCAACTTGCAAATTGAGGAGAGGGTGGGTTTTGGTTTTGAATGGCATTTAAGGGGTTAGTCCTTGGGTTTAGCTAATTATACAATTAGTCCTTAAATATTGCTCTTTTCGTTAAAATTAATTTCATGAATCTCTATTTTCCAACATCTATTGAAGTAAATAAGTATAGGTGGATGCTTGATAAAATCTCGTGTTAGAAAAAAGAAATATAGAGTTCAAACATTGCTCGCTTCAATGAAGAGTTGTGATTGGTTGATATTAGGTTAAATAATAAAAAAAATGATATGAACGTTTTAGATAAATTTTGAAAATATAATTGCTAATTAAGTAATTAGTCCAAAACCTAGGGATTAAAAGAAACTTTACCTGGTATTTGATTTTATTGGCGTACGTACCTATGTTTATGAAGAGGAAGCCTAAACGAATGACTGCCAAACGTGCTGACGTGGACGGTGGATATGGCCTTTCAGGTTCAGCCACCCTCCAAGACTTTCTTTGCAGCCACAACCAGACAAAAATAGTTCAAGTGGGACCCATTTACTATAATATTGCCATTTGTCCTTCGGATTTATCAATTCTTTTGTGAATGAATATTGACCTTATTTGTCCTAAACAAAAGGGCAAAACAGTAATCACAACTCACTATTAAGTGAATTTAAAATAATATGACACTTGGTTAAAAAAATATATATAATTTAATAATATAACAAATAATGGGAACCCGAATTGGTGTTCATTAGTGCATGTTCAAGCGTCCACTCAAAATAAATAAGAATTGAGTGGGCACATCTGAGTCGTGTGTTAAGAGAAAAAGAAAGACATTATATTTGATTAAATGAATTTTTTGAAAAAAAAAATTTTAAAAAAAATTAATTATTTGTACATATAAGATGTGTGGTATAAAATAAATAATAAAAAACTTGGGTTGAATTTTTTTATAAAATTATTAAGTGAAATTGAAATTAAATAATATTAGATTAAAAATTTACATATAATTAATTTTTTAATTTTTATAATTAAGGGTAATTTGGTCAAGTTATATATATTTTTTGAAATTGAGGTTAATTTTGTATTTTATCAAATGAAACAAGTCAATTTTGTAAATTTCCCATTATTTTTCTTGATATTTTTAATATGCTATTTGATGTCATTGTTCATTCTATAAAATGCTTATAAAAAGAGAAATTAATCTGGCAGTACCCTAATTCAGAGAATAAATTCTATGATTTTCACAAAATAATCCATTTCAATCAAATAGAACAGTTTAGTGAATAATATCGTCATTATGAGATCTAAAAATGATAGATGTACATAATCTTATCTCCATAAATCAAAAAGATTATTTTTAAGATTCGATCAATTGACACCTAATCATAAAAGAAAAACCTTAACTGCTAGGCTACGTCCTTAATCCATTTTAATAGAACCAATACCAAATCATTCAATTTTGCAAGTTCCAATAATCACTTGATTAATCTAATTGATAAAAATAAGAACTTTTTCAGTTTTGACTGAACTAGAGCTTGTAATAAAGTAATAATAATTGTGTTGTTAGGAAATTACTGGGCATCAAGGAATAATCCATTGCAAAGTTGAAACAAATCTTGTCAGCAATCCAGTCAAAATTAAAAGTCCTGTAGAACTCACTAACTATGCGCACAATAATTCTGATAACGATATGAAACGAAAAAGAAAGCTCTAAGATTTTATTTTTTTCCTCTTTTTATATATTTCATTTCTTATCTTCTAAAGTAAAAGTATAAATGGTCAAACAAGTATCAATCCAAACATGGTTAAATTTAACATGAACATGAGATGAGAGCGAAAGAGTACATATCTGAACATCACAAATTAATTAGCTGCTTTTGTTATCATGTTCTCAGTACTCTGTATGTACTTGACGAGTTTTAATCAAACTATCTTTTATCTGAAAGCAAATAATGTCATCAGTGCATTAAATTAAAAAAAAAAAAATAAAAAAAAAAATAAAAGAAGCCATGTCAACACCCAGTAGCTAGAAAGAACAAGAAGATGAAAAGATGCCAAGCCGACAAAAATTGTTCAACGACACACACACACGTGTCACCACTTGTGTAAGTTACAGTTCATATATGGTTGCTTAACTCAGAAGATATCCGTCCGTATGAACTTCTTGTGAATGCGACCATAGGGTTTCCGCAATTTGTCTAATCTGACTAGTCTAAGAACAAACCAACCAGAGATTCTCTTCAAAGAATCTTTCTGTTTTATAACATGATAAAATTAATCTTCGCTACTGTCAACTAACAGAATTGCTAATCATAAAAAAAAAAAAAAAAGTATCTCAAGGTGGCAAATCAATAGCCACTTCCAAGAATTTATTTTTAGAAGGGAAAGAAGAATTCTAAGGCTGGGTCAAAGATAAGTGGGTTACAATAATGAAAGCAAACAAATCTGTCTTTCTCATTCCAGCGTGCTAACAGAAAATATCTTGCAGTGATTGTTAGGTGGCACATACCCATTGCAGAATGAGAAATAGCCAATAGTCATTCCAGGAAATTATGGAGCTTTCAAATAATTCCTACCACTGATATTTAGCAAATTGAAAAATGAACACTTATATTCAAAGTGTTTGGTTCTCTGGTCTTAAAGTCAACATGTGAAACCACCACAAAAGGGAAGATTCCTCGGCACTTAATTGTGCAACCTGGTAGAGGATTAATTATCTTAGCCAGCAAAGCATATCTTGCTTCACACACAAGGGCCCGGAGGGAAAAAAAATATGAACAACAGCATTAGGGCATACCCAAAAATTAGCTTCTTCATCTGCGTTAGAACGTCAATAATACGTAAGATCATCTCCAACTGAGCCACATTTTACCGTTCGATTGGTAAAATGGCGTAAAATATATTTGTGAACAGTATTGGACCAAATTTAGTGCAACAATACTCTTCATTGCTGCAAAATGCATTTAATAATTTAATAATTTTTTTAATAATTTATAATTATAAATTTAACCTATACAATATTAATAATTCCAATTGTATCTTTTTTATTATTGTTGGCGACTTGGTCGCATAATCATTGTAATTGGTTTTGATGACGTCAACATGAGAAAGAAGACTTCGACGTGTAAACACGAAGCAATACAAAAAGTGTCGAAGCATATGTGGTGAAGAGCGAGAATGTGAAGACTAGAGCTTAGTTGAAGAAATCATGTGAAGTCTTAGCTTAGTGCTCCAATTGTAAGTGAGTTTACTCAAGTGATCTAAAGCTCTTAGGAATCATACATTTTGCATCACTTGCATTTAAAATGGCTTAAAATGCTAAAAGAATCATTTGCATTTTATTTGCACCAAAATGAACTTCATGCACAAATGTATCGGTAAATGATCTTCTAAAAACTAGCAAACGGTTGAATTAAACTTCAAATGATATACCGTTAGATAGATATGTGTCTCTAGTTTGATACGGTTCAAACGTAACACAATTCCGATGCATAGAAATGTTTCTAGAGCCATTTTACTACAACATGTTCAGATGTGCGTTTTCTGCATACACGTCACATTAGAAAATTTCCATAAAATTCATCTTAATTTTTTTGGAGTTTAAATTTTTACAGACGCTAGATCTATGTGTCTAGTTTATGTAGAAATTTACAAATCATGATTTGGAATTTTCGAAAGGAAGTTATGGCCAAAATACCAAGTGTCGTCAGTCTTGACTGGTCATCAGAACTGAAACCAGGGAGCTCCTCGCCGGTCTCCATACCGGTTTGCTCGCCGGTCTTCATGCCGGTTTTGGCTGAGGAAATCATGCTCTCTGGAACCAGGGAGCTCCTCGCCGGTCTCCATACCGGTTTGCTCGCCGGTCTAGGCTTTATTGTGCAGTTACTGAAACCAGGGAGATCCATACCGGTCTCCATGCCGGTTTCGATACCGGTCTAGCTCTTCATGTTACAAAGCTACTGGAACCGGCACGGACCATACCGGTCCCCATACCGGTTTCCATACCGGTCTAACGGCTAGTTTTTTGAACGTTATATAGCCGTTGGAACCCTAGACCGGCATGCCGGTCTCCTCGCCGGTTTGCTCGCCGGTCTCGCTGTAAGTTGGGGAAAGCTTTGCATTTTGTTATAAATAGAACCCCAACTCATTTGCTTCAAGTTAGAGACTTAGAAAACCTTCATACACATTCTCTAAAGCAAATACAAGAGTGTCTTAAACCTTCATACACTTAAACACTCATACAAGCTCACACACATCTTCATATCATTTAGTGAGCTTAGATCACTTGGGTTTGCATCTCACACAATCTTCATTATATTTGTGAGTGCCCAAGTGTGTTTTACAATTTCTTTATCAAAAACACTTGCGGTTTGTGAAATCCCATAGTTTGGGTAAGTTGTAAAGGTTGTGAGTGCACCTACGAACAAAACTCAAAGTTGTAAAGGTTGTGAGTACGCCTACGAACAAAACTCAAAGTTGTAAAAGGTTTGGAGTGCACCTTTGCGGAAAACTCTTGGTTACGAGTGAGCCACGACAAAACTCGGATTTTAGTGGAAATCTTCAAGCGAGGCTTGGGGGAGTGGACGTAGGCATGTTTGGCCGAACCACTATAAATCTCGGTGTCGAATTTCTCTTTCTCTTAACTTTTACTTATTTGCAAGTTTTATTTACATTTATATTATTGAATTGAAAACTTGCATATAGGTTATTATTTACAATAGAGAAAATTAACCTAAGAGCTTATTTGGTAATAAGAGCTTAAAATCGGCAAAGATTTTATAATTCCGCATTTGTAGCGATAACCCAATTCACCCCCCCTCTTGGGTATAGAGAGAGTTTGTCGCTATTGCTTGTAGGTACTTTCAATTATGTTAAAGTATTTATTTAATAAAAATTAACTCCTTAATCCATTAGTTGAATCATATTTATGTCAATTGTAATTACTCAATTATTAGTTAATTATTTTTATAATTTATATATGTATTAATTTAATTACTATGTATATTAAAAATTTATTACAAAATAAATTACTAGATTATACTAGATAAAATTCACTCATTTAAAAACACTCAAATTAAACTTAAGATAGCATTATGAAAATATGAAAATAATACAAAAATTACAACAAGTTTTAGTAGTTTGGGAGATCATTTCTAAATCCTCTGTTAGTAAACATAATCCCTAATATATTTACATGTTTGTCCTCTTAGGATCTAACCATACATGTATTACTAATTCTATATTTATTTACATGCTAATTGAAATAAATCTATATTAACCACAACACAATTGCATACCTTTTATACTTGTAGAGACCTCTTAATCAAACTTAATTGATTGCTTAACTCAATAAGCAAATGGTCTTATTTATAGGAGGGAAACCAAGTCACTATTAGCTCACATGCATGGATTACTATTAATCCTTGATTACTATTTAATCACATGCATTGATCCATTTAACATTTTACTAATTGTTGTCACTTAACAACTCTTGTTGTTACTTAATTATTTGATTAACAACTCTTGTTGTTTACTTAGTAATGAAATCATTACTAATTGTTGTTATTTAATAACACCACATAATTAACTTAATAATTTCCAACATGAAATTATTACTAATTGTTGTTATTTAACAACACCAAATAATTAACAACAATTAATTTCCAACATCTCCCACTCACACATGATGGGATCAACAATTTTTATTATCTCTACAAGAATAATTCATACTTTGCAATTGTGCCGTGCGACCAGCATACTTCGAGAGCTCACTTGCTATACATCTGTTAGGAATATATAGCCGCTCGAAAAATGGATAGAACCATAGTGGATTATGTATGCAGTATCCTCGATCATTTATCACATTAAATCTCTCTCGATCTCTTTTCGAATGTAATATTTATTTTGTATTCACAATCATGTTTGATCACATAGAATAACATAATTGGTCGACCAGTGAATACAAGCTAATGTGATATTACTCATATAATGATCTTTCTCCTTTCTCGAATCTCTCAACTTTGATTCAATTCGCTTTTCCAGAGATGTCATCTCGGATCGAATCTCTCATGATCCTTCAGTAACATTCCAAGATAGCAATCATCAAATCTAAGTTTTAAGAAGCAGACAAGAGTCTAAAGGGTACAATTTGAGATTGAAATAATCTCAATGGTCTCACACAATATCAAGACTGAGATCTTTACTTGTATTACCCTCAATAGCCGCAAATATACACATGGTATGAAAACATGTGCTACGGTATTCTCTCATTTCCCATGGAGCGCATGTCTCATAAAATACCGTACAGATTATAGTTCAGACAAAACACAATGTCTAATTCATAACTGACATTAAGACAAGTAAGGTGAAACGAACTTATTCACCTTAGGTCATATCATAGAGAAAGTGACCTCATAACGACATTACTTAATTTTCAAGCTTGAGCTCTCTAAATTATCACTAACATAATTAGCTTAAAAATTTGTCTCATCTCCCATTAACACAAAGTAATGGAGGCGATTGCCCGTGTGAGAGGGCCAATCATTCACTTGTCCGACATACTTCTCATACTAACAAATAGTATATTTGTTTAAACATGTATCAACATAATAACATGTCAGCATTGAACACAAATATCAATGAGTATTAACATTAGTAAACATTATTTGGGAAAAATACATATCATAATATGTAAGCACATTAACATCTACGCAATCCCTGAGATTTTACATGTCTAACAAAGACATCTCTAGGAACAGGCTTGGTCAATGGATCTGCTACCATTTCTTGCGTAGAAATGTATTTCATGTTTACCTCTTCTCGTGCAACTATATCTTTCAGAAAGTTATATTTGGTATCTATATGTTTCGTTTTACAATGGAATTTTGGGTCTTTTGTGTAGGCTATCGCTGCTTCACTATCACAGTTAACTAATACTGGACCAGAAGCTTCATTTGACATACCCAAATGATCCAAGAACCTTTTCAACCACACAGCCTCTTGTACTGCTGATGAAAAGGTCACAAATTCAGCCTCCATTGTGGATAAGGCTATATAAGATTGTTTCTTACTGCTCCATGAAATGGCACCATTGCGGTCGTGACGCAGAGTTTGTGAGCGTCGCGACTCTAAAATGATAATTTTGCCTTTTTTGTCCATTTTTTCGCTGTTTTTGGCTCTGATTTGATTCCACTGAGTCCTGAAACCTTATTTATCTACAAAATATACAAAACACATCAAAATATTCACAAAACCCAAGAAACTATACAAAATATTAAGTCAAATGGACGGTAAATACTGATATATTTATCACTTATCAATGATTTATTTGATCAACTTCAGGGAGCACAGTGTTTCTCAAAGATAGATCTTCTGTCAGGATATCATCAATTGAAGATTAGGGAAAGCGATGTACCGAAGACAACTTTTCAGATTAGATATGGACATTACGAGTTCTTGGTAATGTCGTTTGGCTTGACCAACGCCCTTACAGCTTTTATGGATTTGATGAATAGGGTATTCAAGCCTTTTTTGATCAATATGTGATAGTCTTTATTGATGATATCATGGTGTACTCTCGAGGTGAGCATGAGCACGTGGAGCACTTGCATTAGGTGCTACGGACACTGAATGAGCACAAGCTATTTGCTAATTTCTCTAAATATGAGTTTTGGTTGTCCAAGGTGGTGTTCCTGGGGCATGTGGTGTCAAAAGAAGGAATTGGTGTAGATTTTCAGAAAATTGAAGCCATTCAAAAGTGGCACAAATCAATTAGTGTGACTGAGATTCATAGTTTCCTGGAATTAGCAGGATACTACCGGATATTTGTAGAAAACTTCTCTAGAATAGCTGCTCCATTAACTCAGTTTACGCAAAAGAATGTAAAGTTTAAATGGTCGAATGTTTGTGAAAAGAGTTTTCAAGAACTTAAACAATGGTTGACCACCGATCCTATTCTAACCTTACCATCAGGATCAGAAGGGTTTATAGTGTACTGTGATGCTTCTAAAGTGGGATTGGGATGTGTGCTAATGCAAAGAGGAAAAGTTATTGCCTATGCTTCTAGGAAACTAAAACCTTACGAACAGAATCATCCCACCCATTACTTAGAGAGATGCCAGCAATAATCTTCTTCTTGAGACATGGCGACATTACTTATATGGTGAAAATTTTGAGATTTTTACTGATCACAGAAGTCTCAAGTACATTAAGATTCAAAAGAATCTTAATTTGAGGCTGAGGCGATGGATTGAGTTACTGAAGGACTACAATTGTTCGATTCAGTATCACCCTGGTAAATCCAATGTGGTAGCTGATGCCTTAAGTAGGAAGTCCATGGGGAGTTTAGCTCATTTGCCAATCGAAAAGTGGCAACCATCTAGACAGATGCATAAATATATTTTAGAAGGAGTAAGTTTTCAGGTGACAAATCAGGGAGTATTACTGGCGCAGATTCAGGTCCGATCTACATTGGTGGATGAAATTAGAATTGCCCAGGAAACAGACTTTCAAATCCAACAAATTTGAGACAGATTAAAGCAATACATGATTGAGGAGTATTATGTAGACAGTTACAATCTTCTAAGAAAACAAGGCAGAATTATTGTTCCTCCAATTCCTAAGTTGAGACAGTCGTTGCTAGAGAAAGCTCATACTTTATCCTATACTATGCATCCTGAAATTACGAAGATGTGTCATGATCTAAAAGATCTTTATTGGTGGGATGGTATGAAAAGAGATGTAGTGGAGTTTATTGCAAAATGACAAGAAACTCACTTGGATTCGAAAATCAAGCAAACCCCAAGTATTCTTTCTTAAGCCCTAAGAACATTAATCAATGATTTTGTAGGAACAAAACCCATCCAAGATCAGCCCTAAACCACCATGAAACGTTGCCAATGATAACTCAAAATATGAAATCAGTGTGTTTTGCTAGCAAATAGAGACGCCACTACGTTTGCTAAACTTAGATAAGTCGATTCAAACTTGAAAAGAGAATCCCTCCCTTACAAGAAATTCGGCCATAGCCAAAAGCACAAGCTTAAGAGTTTTCTTACAATTTTGTGATTAACCTAAAATGAAGAAAGAAGACAAGCTTAAATAGTGTTACAAAAAGAAACCCTAAAGGCATAAAGACAACAATGCCCCTAAATACGAAATTACAAAAATACCAAAGTCTTTAAGTCTTCAAAGGCCTATAAAGCTTCATTCAGAACTGATTTGGGCCAAGTGAAGTGGTTTTGGGCCCTCTCCATTGAAGCCCACATTCGTCTCTATTTGTTTGTTGCAGTCGGCCATAAAACTCTGAACTAATCCCGCCATTACTTCTCTGATTCTTTTGGCCTTTTGTCTTGTGATTGGCCCTTCTGGTACTTGTAATGGCTCCATTGTGTTGTTGGCCATGTCCTTTGATGCTCCATGTAGGGCCTGGATCATGTCATGACTTATCATTAGCATGATGAATTTTATAAGTATTTCAAATATCCCACCAATCAAATTTCCATCAAGTACTTTGAGCAGATACTTATCAAATCAAGCCCTTTGAATGTGTACTTTGCTCCTGGGAGGCTTTCCTAATAAATGCAGGGATTTTCGAAAGAAAAAAAGCAAATATTTTCTTTTTCTCATATGCTTTTTTTCATTTTCATTTTTTTAGGATTTTCTTGTTCATGAGAAGCAAAGGAAGCCCAAGGGACGTGATTTGATGATATAGAGTTCATGATCTCACGTTTAGGTTTTAGGTTCGAATTCAAAAAGTGCATTTCTTATAAGAGCCTGAGCCAGTCGAGGGTTTTACCTGTTCTGTTTAAACCCGAAAGAGATGATTTAACGGTGAGATTTTCAACGAATCAAAAAAAAAAAATTTGTTATTAATTCAACTGCAAGCTGTAAAGCTCCAAAAATTAAACAAGTTGTAATTTACGTGTTTTGAACTCTGTGGGATACACGAGTCAGTAACCGATGTCACAGTGTTTCTGATCGAAAGATGTGATCTTCAATATGCAATTGAGACTCCAGTTGGCGGTGCAAAGTGTTCCCTTGACGACCAACTGAAGCACTTGTTATAATTACTACTAGATAATATTCAGAAAGGAACTTGAAATGAAAAGTGATTCGCTATATGGAATCTCATAAAATGAATAACATATGCATTGATTTTTTTCCTTAGAAACCAAAAAACTTTAAAAAAAAAATTGACAATTACACCATCTCCATAAAAATGTGGAGTGCATAAAGATATGCCAAAGACCATTGCTGTAAATGATGGAAGGTAACAAGGAAACCAACTAATATGAAATAAACAAACCCAATGTGTTTTAAAACTCATGATACTGAGCAGCAAAAATGAAACAGGGTTGTAATTATGGACTCACCCATTAAGAAAGTCCATCGACATGTTAGCCCACTTCAATTTTCAATCACGACATCAATTAAATTATAATTCAACCCACTATACTTTGATCAATTGTATTGGTTTTTATGTTTCATAATAAACATTTATCTTAGCCCTTAATTAAAATAAAATCACAATTAATTAAGCCCTCTTTAATGAGAAATATCTAACACTCTCCTAAGTGGACGATATTAGTTGTGAAAAATTCAATAAACAATTTTGAGAATATAATTTTAAGGTTAAGATTACTTTACTGATCAAAAATTAGTTTTGAACCAACTCTAGATCACCGTATTGTCTAATATGACTATGGATATCGAATCATAGTAATAGCTACATTATAATACAGTATAATATATGACTATGGATATCGAATCATAGCAATAGCTACAATATAATACAATATAATATCTTCCATGGTCACACATATCAAATAATTTTATCGACATGAATATGATGTGATAAAGTGGAAAGATACCATACTACTCAATTTATGATCTAATAAACATATGCTATATTCTCGTCGGTCTCCAATTTCTCTACTTTATGCCGCACAACCATGTATGAGAAATCAATAATAGCTTAAATAATAAGTATGTATGTCTTAACTGTATTTCCTTATTATCTTGCGATAATCTTTATGTGTCATAAGACATACAACTAAGGGTTTTAATAATATGCCCCAAGCATATGCTTATGATTGACACCAATCATAAGTCTTTACATAACGATATACATACAATAAACAATAATATCTTCCAATGAAGATGCATATTTATTGATAATCATTACAAAACATCCAAGATGAATTACGTAAATGTACAAACAAAAACCTAGAGCAAGTAAGTCTCTCACTAACTTAGGATATCGAAAGACTAAACTAAATCCATACTAACAACATGTTTCACATAAACATTGGGTCGAAGTCCCTTGGTTCATGGATCATCTACCATGTCATCTTTATTGATATAAAAGATGGCCCGACACATGAAACTTCCCATACTGTAAGCTCTGGAGAGAATTCAATATATACACAACCTTACCTTTACTTTTTTTATAAAGAGACAATTTCAGCCACTCAAACTTGCGACTTCCAGGTTACATTGAAGTAACCAATACTATAATGTCATTTTTTTGTTATAAGACCATTTATAGTCAAGTATTTGACTTCATATGTTTTGGTCATGTGATATTCTTATTGTTTTTCGCACCACTTGTAAAATTTGCATTAAATCACTCAACATTCATTTGTTTTTAATAGTTGGAGAGAGAAGGGAGGTCTCTTACACACACCATAAACTATAAGAAAACAGTTTTTTAGTTTTGATGAAAAAAATGATGCTAAAAGTTTTGGCGTCGAAATATGACGACGCAGAAAATGGACGCTAAAAATTGATCGTGGAAAAGTTTTAGCCTCGACAACAAAAATATCAATATTAAATTTTGACATTTAGCGTCGCCAAATTGACATTTACTATTGTCAAATCAGCGACGCTAAATCTATTAAAAATTAAATATATATAGTTATCAATAATTATATTTTGCGGCGAATAAGCTTAGGCGACGCTAAATCTTTGAAATGAAATTTCTGTAACTGTCTTAAAAAAACTTATTATGGGACCCACCATAGAGCCCACCTAACCAACCATGAGTGGGGCCTCACACCTAGATTCTAGTATCACCCAACGGTGGGCTTAAGCCCACATTTATAATTCTACAAATTATTACAATTGATGTGACTTGAAGTCTTGACCTCAAGAGTAGAAACTGTAGCATAGTTATCATTAGGTTATGACTAGTTTATTGTAACATGTAAAGAATAATATATGTGTGTGCGCGCGTGTAATGCACATAAATATCTTCAATTATTTATAAATAATAATATTATTATTAAAGGATTTTTAGCATCACCAAATAGGCGACGCTAAATATATACATGAAGTATGTGACGCTAATTATCATTAATAATAATAATTATTATTATTACAGATATTTTAATGTCGTCTAAAAAAATCGACGCTAAAAATATTACATATTTCAAAATTAAATCCCCTACAACTAACCCTTTTGTAAGCATATAGCATTTTATTAAAAATTGGGGACTTGAAGATTTTGAATCACTTTAGGTATGAATACTCTCCTTTGGATGAGCTACCTGGATTACCACAATAAATAGGAATGCAATTCACGATTTCTCTATACCTCTGTACTAACCTTATATTGAATTGAATTTAGAAATAAGTTTCAATGCAGTCCACAATGCGAAGGGTCATATACTCTTTAAGTTCAGATTGCAGCAAGCCGCCTTTTCCATGGTAAGGTAATTTCAAATCAAGAACCCAGTATGGCCAGAAAAATCTGATTCGGGAGCTATATTAACACATAATTTTCCATGAGACTCCAACTGCTTGCAAGGCCACAATCAAAATAGACGAGGTAGCAATATGAAAACTAATCCAGCAATCACAAATTGACGAGGTAGCAATATGAAAAATCCAAGAACCACATATAATATAACCATCTTATGATGAAAGACACAAATATAAAGAGACATGGAAGAAAAAAGAGAAAAATAATTATCGAAGAATACAAATGATATTGACTAATTGAATTCCAATGACCTACTTCATGTTTTTTCTTAAGATTCATGCCTTGAGCAGGAACAGCATTGACTCGATGTCGCTTGAAAGCCAGGCAATACCTGCAACAAGCCCTAGCTGTAAGTCCATTCATGACACCAACCCAAAACTTTTACCCATTCCACACAACAACAAAACAAACAAAGATTATATATCTATAGATATACACATACACACATGATTAAAATTTAGAGACATTATGTATAAAGTAAAAGAACTATGTTAAAAGAGAAACTTGAAATTCAAAATATGGACAAAGGAAAGATGATCTTTGAGCACCAAACTGAAATTTTTTCCAGCAGAATGGTTCTGGAAAATCAATTATCAGTACTCCAAAAGAAGATAAATTGACCGTAAGGGTGCTAACACTAAAAGAGAGAAGCAAAGAGAACTTAGTGAAGAATGTGGAAAGGATTGCTTTGTTCAGATGAGTTAATAACTCTTCTTTTTCTCCCTTTTTATGTTTTTATTTTCCCTTGTGCTCTATTTTGTGTTTCTATTTGATTTACTTGACAAAATACAAGATAAGCGAGATTTATGAAGACTAAAAGAGAGGAAAAGTAAGTGTGTGACAGATGTTTTTCGTTCGAATGGTAAAATAGTGAATTCCCCCCTCGAATAAACCTCCATCGAACAGTGAATTTGTTTAGTTAATTGGGAACCACACAAATTTGACAAACGGATGAGATTAAACACAGAGATTAACGTGGTTCAGTGGAGAGTGACTCCTACCTACGTCCACATGAGAAATGAGGATTTTTTATTATGCCTCAAGGTCAAGA
>SKCR01018161.1:0-20370 GCA_019454045.1 Zanthoxylum bungeanum | reverse complement strand
TGTCTCATATCATTCTCAGTCCAGGAACTAATCATAGGGACCTCTCTACATTTATATATCTATGGTGATCTAATCACAAACGATGAGAGTGCAATTCCTTATTACATAGTTAATTTGCTACAACAACACAATGATCTGTGCAAATAGTGACGCTATGGGTCATATTATCCAACAATAGTACCATTAGGCACAATGCCTTGCGGTACAACACTATATCCAAACGTAGTTGATAACATGGAACCATTTCGGACATCATGGCACTTTTCCATAATAGGGAGTCGCACCTTGTATCACTTCCTCATACGTAGTCAGTTCGTATTCCTCAATAAGATTGACATCTTACGAGATGAGATCAGAAACCCGTAACCCAGGTTTTTCTAACTCTCTCCGACTTACGTGGTTCTTGTGTATTCGAAGATTATTGGTATAGTTTCATCTTTGATGAACTATTTGTGTTCCATTAGGAATCGGTGCCTGGAATAGTATTACTCTGATTTTCATCAAGTTTTACTATCCTCCCACTTACCACTGCATATCGGTATTCCTCATAGGAAAACCGCATGGCGAGCAACAATTACATTGTTCTCTTGTGAGTTGTATAAGTAATATACTTTGGTTTCCCTAGGATAACCAACAACTTTGGCACTTATCCGATTTGGGTTCTAGTTTGGTATCATTCAAACATATGCCTAGCATACCCAAATCATCAGGAATGAGAAAACCCAGTTTCTTTCCTGTTCATATCTAATATGAAATCTCTCAAACAGATTTTTATGGAACCTTATTCTAAATAAGTTCTGCACTGTCTATTCGTATCCGTTGAAGGAAATGGTAGCTCAGAGCGACTCATGATTAACCTTATCATGTCTAACAAAATTCGGTTTCTCTGTTCGGACACACCGTCATATTGACGTGTTCCGGGAGGAGTCCTCATTAAAAGAATACTATACTCTTTCAAGTACATGAGAAACTTATTGCTTAAGTATTTTCATCATAGTCTAACCATGATGGTTTAATACTTTAGCCGATCTGTTTGTCTATTTCGTGTCGAAACTCTAAAAGTTTCCGATTTGTGTTTCAAAAGAAACACATAACCATAATGCGATGCCACATCCGTGTAGGTCACGAAATATTCATATCCACCTCTAGCCTAGCTAGACATGGGCCCACTTGCTTCACTATGTACTAGAGCTTTCAGATAAGTGGCATTTACACTTTTACCTAGTAAATAGTATTTTAGGCACTTTTCCCAATAAACTAGATTCGTAGACATTATTTGAATGGAATCAATCCGTCCTAGTATCCACTCTTCAAAAGTGTGGATATACGAGTCTTGTTTAATTGTGTTCTAGACAAATGCCACATATAATCTCATCTGATCAAATCAGTTTGAGCTATTTGTTTGTCATGTTATATGTTTGAGATTTATTTATATTCAAAATATAAATATTGTTATTCACATCTAATGTGTTTATCTCAATATCATCTTTATAAAATAAAATACTTTAGTGTTCTAGAATATAAAGGTATACCCGCAATGGGTTAAACCCTGATATAGAGATAATGTATCTAGTCAAACTAGTTACATTTTAACAGTTTCCTAATTTAAGTACCACCCGAAGGGTAGTTCCTAACTTAGGTATCTACGGTTAAAACAGCGACTTTCGTCCTGTTTCCAATTCGAAGATTTATCTCATCTGAAGTTAGTATCCTGCTCATAGCAGATTCTGCACACCAGTATATATTTATGTATCACACTAAGTATCTAAAATCCAATTTTAATACTAGCAGTGAACATATTATGACAAACACATTTAAAGTCAGAGCCTTGCTCGTTCTTCAATTCCTTCATGTCTAATTTGTCCAAATGGCAGTCAGCTTCCGCGATCCCGTTTGCCACAATTTAGCCAGACATTTTGGGATATGTCATTTATCTTCCTAGAAGATTATAATGATTTTGCCTTTGCCTTTTCCGGTACCCCAGAAGCCTTTGGCCAAGCCTTGGCCATCCGGAATGTCGAAATAAGATGTGCGTCTTGTGCTTCTTGCCTTATTACAAACTTTGGCTTTAAATCCTTGAGAATGGCAATTAACTCTCCAAGAGTTTACTATTGCAATTTAGTACTTCTAAGATCTAAGAATAGATCTATGAAGATCCTTCAATTTCATTATCATACTTTACGGATCTAATCCTTAGTTCTGAATAATAAATTAAGGAGTCTTGTTTGCAAGCATAACAGATTAAACACTAAATTATATCATACGTGACCATCATCTCCACTATGACTGGAGTGATACTTCCGTCTTGACATCACACCCAACACACTACGATTCTCAATATACCCAGCAGAGGCGTACACAGAACCTGTTAAAGCCCTGGATGACCTAAAACCAAAGTACATTGATTGTCGAAAGTATTAGCGGTGCAAGTCTCAGGTTAAGACCAAATACACCTACCCTGATTTCGGACTTCCATAGACACATAGTCATACTACCAATGGAATTCTGAGGGGTCTATCCAGAGCGAAGCTGTTTTCCGTACCATCGGTAAAACACAACCTCCTACTACACTTGCATGAGTATCCTATACCCAAATATATGAGAACTATGCCGTTATGCCCTCACAACGAGTACAAGTGTAATACTAGTCTTTTACGCATTATCGATGTCCAATCTCGATAATACTCTGACTATGGATATTTAATGATTAAACCTTCATGGATTGATACTGTCTCATATCATCTCAATCTAGGTACTAATCATAAGGACCTCATATCATTTATACATCTTGGTGATCTAATCACAAATGATAAGAGAGCAATTTCCTTTGTCACATAGTTAATTTGTACAACAACACCATGATCTGTACAAATAGTGACGTTATGGGTCATAACTATCCAACGCACACAGGGTCCTACATTGTGTTTTTCCCGGTTCACACTGGGTGGCGACTCCATGTTATTTCTCCGGTTTAGTTCCCCTATGGCCTACTTCGTACTCCCGACTGGGCCGCGATTTGGTGTCTTCCCTCATCCACTACCTTTCTATAAGGAAAAACTGCGAAGGCACCTAGATAATCATCTACTCGTAGCCTGCTGTGATGGACTAATTTGGAGGACTCGTTGTTCATTCCTGTCACCAAGCGATAAGAGCCTAAGAGACTTGGGTATTTAAGAGAGTTTACTCCGCCCTCTCTCTGGGGAATCTACAATGGGAAATCCATTTGACAGTCAGTCACGCACTATAACTCGTTGGCATGTACCGTAAGGTATAAAAAAGGTGCGCTCACTTGGTCGCTCGAACCCTTGAGTGGGGAGACGTAGTTGTAGGCAATCCTTCGCCAGCGAAAGTCTTTGTCCACACTCCCGCAAACCCACATGTAGACCGGAGTCGTATGGCCTATAGCAACTATTTCCTTGCGTTTGTGGACCATCCTCATTTGGATGCAGTTGGACCTCTTGTCAGAAATGCGAACTTGTTGGGCCATTTAAACTGGGACGAGTTCGTATCCTATGACAATTGGGCCAAAAGCTTCTGAAATGTCGATGGGGCCGCTCTGTAGAAATTATTGCTTTATGCTTGAATGCTTGGGACCATCCTCATTTGGATGCAGTTGGACTTCTTGTTAGAAATGCGAACTTGTTGGGCCATTTAAACTGGAATGAGTTCGTATCCTATGACGATTGGGCCAAAAGCTTCTGAAATGTCGATGGGCCGCTCTGTAGAAATTATTGCTGTATGTTTGAATTATCTCTTTATACTTGGGACCATCATCATTTGGATGCAGTTGGACCTCTTGTCAGAAATGCGAACTCGTTTGGCTATTTAAACTGGGACGAGTTCATCATATGACAATTGGGCCAAAAGTTTCTAAAATGCCAATGGGCCATCTTGTGTTTGGGCCCCTTATCATTTGAAGTTGTTTAACCATGTTATTGCAAAGGTGTAAACCTGTTGGGCCTTTTCAACTGGGACCAGTTTGCACCTCGCAATAATGTGATTGAATGCTTTAAAATGACAAAAGGCCAACTTATATACATCGCACGCATCTCATGCATCTCATGCATACACCCATCATGTTAACTCTCTTGTGTCTTAAGAGCCATCATAGATATCCGTTGGGTTAGGGAAAAGGGAAGACTTGTTAAAAGGCCAATAGCAAACATGAGCGAATTTGAGAATGAGGTATCCCGTATGGATCAGTTGGAGACCAATCTCACCAAGGTTACTGAATAGTTACAAGCCTTGATTGCTGCTATGGCTAATATGGTTGTGCCCCGTGCTGGGGGAAACTCTGAGAATGAGAGGTGTGAAGACCCTCCAACTAGATTGAATGATGATATCCCGAGTTTCAAACTAGATTGAATGATGATGATATGGCCGAATATGCTGCGGGGAAAATGGCAGGGTCTCAAACTGTACTACAGAAACTCCGAGATCAGGTAGAGTCAGTTACCCGTAAGCTGAAGGGCAAGCATGAGGACTTGTTGGACTCTGAGGTAATAACATTTGAGGAATAGTTGCCAGCTCAGTTTAAAATGCCGGATATAGCCAAGTTTAATGGGAACGGGGACCCAAGGGTCCCTCCGGCAGTATGTCTCTGTTATGAGTTCCGTGGGCCTGTCAAAATGTCAGGTTCAGAAAATGTTTGGGATGTCGCTCGAGGGGGCACCCGTGGTATGGTATCATAGCCTGGAGAGGAAGATCAATGAGGATTGGAGGGAATTGGCGGAGGCCTTCTTGAAGCAGTATGTTACAGGTCTGGAGATCGATTTGTCCCTCTGGGACTTAGAAAACACCAAGCATAAGTCGGAAGAAAGCTTCAAAGAGTATGTAGACCGCTGGAGAAGCCAACTTCTAAAGATGAAGACTCGGCCCTCAGAGAAGGACCAGATCAAGATGATTATCAATGGTACCAAGCCCTCCATCTATGGCAAGTTAAGGAGGATGACCTCCATGATTACTGATTTTCGATATTTGAGGGAGTCTGTCATGGATATTGAAGAAGAAGAAACTGAGAACAGAAAGTTCTATAGCCTGAATAAGAGGCCCATTGGGGGACCATCAGGTACCAAGCCTGTTGTTGCTGAGATTGCTGCTATCCGAAACCGGCATTTCTCCAACCTAGGTAGACCTTTGTCTAAGGTATTGGAGAAATTAAAGAGACAGAGACTTCTGAAACCCTTAGAAACCAAACCACTTCCATACCCTCCACCAATGCATCTCAACCTGAACCACTATTGCCATTTCCATCAACAGAAAGGCCATGACACTGACAATTGTGCCTGCCTTCGCCATGAAATCCAGGACCTTATAGACTCCAAAAAGATACCCGACCCTGAAACAGAACAGCCTAACACACACAAAAACCCTCTACCAAATTACCATTTTGTCCCACCACCAACCTATATCATAAACTCTGGCCTGCACGAAAGCCTTGTCCTCAAATCTTTTGACTACCAAGCCTTTGGGAATTTAGGATAGCAACAGCGAAGATGAAACAGAACAGGGGAAGAATTTATGGGAAGACTTCTCCAGTAGTGATGAAGAGGAGGTGAGAGGAATGACATGCAGCGGGCGTTTCTACAGTGATACAGCTGAGATGGGTCGAGAAGTGTTGTCAGAAGGGAGGGAAGTATCTGAAAATATGGAGAATGCTGAGGGGGATGCAGTGTTACGTCAGTTGAGGAAGACATGAGCACACAGGTCAGCATCTGGGAATTATTGTGTTCGTCTCAGGAGCACAGGCGGGCCATGGTTGAGGCCTTGAGCAAGATAGTGGTGACGGAGGATGCCAACCCCGTGATGTTTGTCGGATCAGTGCAAAATGAAGCTTTGTAGGCAATAAATTTTTCTGAGGAGGAACTCCCGGCTGAGGGAAGGAACCATAATAGACCTTTATTCATCAGAGCTGAAGTGAGGGGCAAAAAGACATCTTGTGTGATGGTAGATGATGGCTCATCAATCAATGTGTGCCCATTAAAGGTTTTGGCAGGGCTGGGTATGAAGGTAACGGATCTAGACCCCTCCAGTATGACTATCAAAGCTTATGATGATAGCAAGCGGGGAGTTGAGGGTACCTTTACTGTAGTAGTCAGGGTCGGCCCGATTGAGGATGAAGTTGAGTTCACAGTGCTGGATATCCCGGCCACTTTTGCTTTGTTGTTGGGAAGGCCTTGGTTTCACAAGCTTGGGGGCGTACCCTCCACTCTACATCAGGTTATTAAGTTCCCATACGGGGGAGAGATTGTCACCATCCGAGCTGAGGTAGATAATGTTGTGGCTGCTTGGAAATACAACCTTTCACAAGGTTCCAAGTGTCGGTAACTTTTAAGGAGTGAGTGGATCCTAGGGTGGCTAGGATCATGGAAAGATGAAGCTTTATCCGAGTCAAGGTTCAACATTGCCGAACTTTAAGGGGCAGACTACCTGGAGAGGGTTGGGATACATGTCTGATGAGGATAAGCCGAGAGCCAAGAAGAAAGGGTTGAAGCTGATGGAATGTTTTATGAAGGCAACGGGATATCAGGGAGAACCTGAACCGGTAGAAGTCAATGGGATTGTGGTGCCCAGGTTTGAGATCTTTCAGGAGGATAAGTGAGAAGTCACTGGCATCAGAAATTGCGAAGAAGGAATAAGAGAAATAGGAAGAATAGCTGATGAAGTTGGAGAACCTGACCCTCGAGGAAGAGAATGAATACCCAACTGTGGGAGATGAAGCATCTGTGGAGGATGAAGATGTTTATCTCTCTGATTTATTTGAATGTATTCCTGCATCTGCTAGAAATAAAGACAATCATTTTGCTTACTCATCTGAGTCTCTCCTTTCAATTTACACGACTTGAGTATATTTGATATCAGCTCCACAAAAACGAAAGCTATAACCTAGGAACGCCAGAGAGCCCCAAGGAAATTCTAATTGCAAGTTAGGTTACCTTGAGGAGCGGGAGAAATTAGAAGAAGTATTAGCCAAATATGCCAAAGTATTTGCTTGGTCCTATGAGGACATGCCTGGAGTAGACAGAAGCATCGCCCAGCATGCCATACCCAACTTATCCAAATATGAAGCCGGTGAATGAGTGAAAACAGAAAATTCGGCGGAAGTGAGACCTGAGTGGGCGAGGAGAAAGTCAGAGAAGAAGTCAAGAAACAGATAGGTGTGGGATTCATGGAAGTAGTTGTAGTATCCTGAGTGGTTGGAAAAATATGTGCCTGTTGGTTTATTCTAAGGTCCCAAGATCAAAAAAAAAGTCATGAAAAACATGCGTGAACACATCAACGGAGGTAGCGGAATACTCACATTGATCGGTTGAGTCGATTTGGAGACGAATGAAGTCCAAAAACGCACTGCCCTCACGCCAAACTGCAACAGTCCACTGTCCCTGCAAAACAGAAATTTGAGTGAAGAAACGGAGCTCCTAGCTTCGTCGGATGGATCCCGTCTCATGGGGGAACCTCCCTACCACCTTCGCAAGACTCGTAGTGTGCTAGCACTTGCGGTTTTCACCATGAAAACCCAACCCTTGCTTCCCTAAAGTCACGCCTGAACTGGTTCAAAACCAGTGAGAAACCTTCTGTTTTGGCGTGAGGAGAGGAGAGAGTTTGAGAGAGATTGAAGTTGTGTTAAGTTGAAAATGATTTACCAAAAATCAATTTATATTTATGCCATAATATTTATTAAAATGATAATAAATTTATGACACAAACATGCAAGGGTTAGAGTGTCAAACACTCAAACTCCATGCAAGACCATTGAGTGTATGTACACTATCACCATGCAATGCATTAGAATAAATAATGCATAAAATGACATGTGTCATGTGGGCCCCACACGTTTCCAAATGAAAGTGGGCCCACGTGCACTCACGCGTTCGGGTTCGATATTTCCGAAATACCGAGCTTACGTCGCGACGTTAATTCAATCGAATAATTGCGGCTAGCGAAATTATTATTTACGTCGCTAACGAATTAATTCTAAATTAACTCGTTTGCCCGAATTAAAATCTAATTTTAATTCCGCGTCGAAATCTAATTTCGTATAATATATCGAATATATTAATTACCGATTAATTCCAAATTAATCGTTATCTCTCTCTAGACGATATTTTATCCTAGATAAAATATCTCCGTAATTAATCCTAGATTACTTTTCTCTCTCTTCTATTATAATCCCAGATTATTCAAGAGTGCGAGTTGTGCGTCATCGGTGGATTATCGGGAAGCGACCCATGAGATCCCCGGATAATCTGGCAGTAAATACGGTCGTCGGAGTATCCGAATCACGTACGTACCAAGTACTACGTTCTACCGATTTACGAGACAAGGTCGACTCCTAGCAAAGCACCAAGTCTTCCCAAGTTCTCCGGACATATCATCAAAGAATATTAGATCTGTATCAAGCGTAGTATACGTTGTATTGTGCATATCGGCCCAGTATCGGATAATCACGTGCTAGGGCTGGGGCTGGATAAGTGTCTGCCCCGTCCGAAACACATATCGGATGTCTGGTAACTAGTCTCTATAATCGGATATTCATGACCTGGTCATAATATCACGATTGGATGCGCATCACTTAAGAGCACTAATACCGTATCCTGCGTGACATCATCTCCATTATGACTGGAGTGACACTTCCGTCTTGACATCACATCCAATACACTACGATTCTCTGATAAACCCAGAAGAGGTGAACACAGAACCAGTTAAGATCCCCCACCACCAAAACCAAAGTTTACCGATTGTCGTAAGTATTAGCGATGTAAGTCTCAGGTTAAGACTATACACACCTACCTTGATTTCGGCCTCCCATAGACACCTAGTCATAATACCAATGGGATTCCGAAGGGTCTATCCAGAGCGAAGCTGTTTCCCGTACCATCTGGTGAAACACGACCTCCTATCGCACTTGCACAAGTATCCAATACTTATATATATGAGAACTATGCCGTTGTGCCCTCACAACGCGCACAAGTGCAATACTAGCCTATTCCGCATTATCGATGTCCAGTCTCGATAATACTACGGCTAGGGATATTTAATGATTAATCCTTCGTGGACTGATACTGTCTCATATCATCTCAATCCAGGAACTAATCATAGGGACCTCTCTTCATTTATATATCTATGGTGATCTAATCACAAATGATGAGAGTGCAATTTCCTTATTACATAGTTAATTTGCTACAACAACACAATGATCTGTGCAAATAGTGACGCTATGGGTCATATTATCCAACAATCTCCCACTTGGCACATAGCCAGTCACTCGAGTGTCTAACACCCGAACTATGTACAATTCGCTCAAATTGCTGAGGAAAGGTTTTCGTCAGCGGATTTGCTTAATTATCGTCTGACGCGATTTACACGATCATCACATCGCCACGATGTATGATCCGAACGAATCAGATGATATAGAAGTATATATCTGGATCGTCGATGAGACCTTTAATTCCTTAGCCTATGCTGACGCCTAGCTCAGCTGCTAACAGAACTTTATCTAATCTTATTAGATTTATTTCGACCCAAATGGTCTTCTATTGCTGCCTCAGCTGCAGCAATAATCCGCATTTGTTGTTTATTCGGCAACAGTTATCTTGCTAGGAAGATTTCCAGCTCACTGTCCCTGTTATTCAAACTTTATAGTACCGTAGTATTTAATTGTTTGGAAACTTGCAGTAGTGATCCCAGTCACTTCAAGTTCTCCATTCTCCATAGTTAAGACAACATCTTTAGTTCTCTCAGATACTAACAGATGTTCTTAATCTTCAATCCAGTGACTATCACTTGGATTGACCCGATTGTGACTCCATATGCTCAAAGCGTATGAGACACCAATACAAGTACATTTTAAATGTACAATTTCTCAGAGAGTGTTAACAACTCTAAATCTATCCCAGTAGATCTTATTCCTTGAATAAAGGTTGTTACTCCCCAGAATTCTACGGAGAATTTCTTATGAAGAATATCTATGAAAGCCAAGCTTTCACCAATTGCTTTATGGGAATTTCACTGTCAGTGCGCTCTCCCACTAACCTCCTTATATACACAAGAATTATTTCGTTTTGAGTTAAATCATAAACCATTATGATTATTTCAAAACGTCAGTTCAAGAACCTTATGCTTGCTTCAATCCAAACATGGATCGAATAACCGCAAAACCTTGTTTGTCGGTTATACAAAATCGTCAGGATGTTGTAAACATCTCCAAAAGGTTTCCTTTTCAGGAAAGCGATTTTGATCTGTAACTGACATATTTCATAAATGAAATATACAGTTATCAACAAGCATCTTCAAAATGGATTTACCATGGCAACAGGTAAAAGGTTGAACCGTTATTAACACAATGTTGATAACGATACCTTTCCGTCAAAAGCCTAGCTTTGTACGTTGGTATGTTGCCATCCATGTATGTCTTCCTTGAGGACTTATGTACCATAGGCACAATGCCTTGTGGTACAACAACTAGTATCCAAAATAGTTGTTAACATGGAATCCATTCGGACTCATGGCACTTTGCCATAATAGGGAGTCGATACCTCGTATCACTTCCTCATAAACGTAGTCGGATGGTACACCACCATAAGATTGACATCTTTATGGGGGAGATCAGAAACCCATACCCTAGGTTGTTTTCTGACTCTATCCGATCTACTAGTTCTTGTGTATTTGAAGATTAATGGTATAGTTTCATCATTGATGAACTATTTGTGTTCCATTACGGACCTTGTGCCTAGAACAGTATTACTCGATTTTCATCGAGTATCACTATCCTCCCACTAACCACTGCATATCGGTATTCCTCTTAGGAAAACCGCATGGTGAGCAACAATCACATTGTTCTCATGTGAGATTTATAAGTACTATACTTATGGTTTCCCTTAGGATAACCTATATTGGCACTTATCCAATTTGGGTCCTTAGTTTGGTATCATCCAAACGCTATGCCTGGCATACCCAAATTATCAGGAATGAGAAACCTCGTTTCTTCCCTGTTCATATCCTATATGATATCTGTCAAACAGATTTATATGGAACCTTATTCTAAATAAGTTTTGCACTGTTAATACATATCCTGTTGAAGGAAACAGTAGCTCAGAGCGACTCGTGAAAACCTTATCATGTCCAACAAAAATTGGTTTTTAGTTCTGACACACCGTCAACTGACGTGTCTCGGGAGGAGTCCTCATATGAAAGAATACCGTACTCTTTCATGTACGTATGAAACTTACTGCTTAAGTATTTTCCAATACGGTCTTACCGCAGCGGCATAATACTACAGCCGATCTGTTTGTATACTTCGTGTCGAAACTCAAAGTTTCGTATTTGTGTTCTTCAAAAGAAACACATAACCATAACGTGATGCCACATCCGTTAAGGTCACGAAATATTCATGTTCACATCTAGCCAAGCTAGATATGGGCCCACTTACTTCACCATGAATAGGGGTAACAGATCGGTGGCCTTACACTATTACCTAGTAAATAGTATTTTAGGTACTTTACCTAGTAAACTAGATTCGTAGACCTTATTTGAATAGTCAAATCAGTCCAAGTACCCACTCTTCAAAAGTGTGGATATACGAGTCTTGTTTAATTGTGTCCCAGACAACAATGCCACAAATAAGCCTCTATTGATCAAATCAATTTTAGCTATTTATTTGTCATTTATATGTTTGAGATTTTATTTATATTCAAAATATAAATTATGTTATTTACATCTAATGTATTTGTCTCAGTATCATCTTATATAATGAAACACTTTAGTGTTTTAGAATATAAAGGTTTTATCCGCATCGGATTATTAAACACTGATATAGAGATAATGTCTCTAGTCTAACTAGTTACAATATAACATTTCCTAATTTAAGTACATACCCAAATGGTAGTCCTAAATTTAGGTATCTACGGTCGAAACAGCGACTTTCGTCCCGTTTCCAATTCGCAGAGAAATCTCGGCTTGAAGCCAGTATCCAGCTCACAGCGGATTCTGAACGTCAATACATATATGTATTATGTACCACACTAAGTATTTAAAATCCAATTTTAATACTAGTAGTAAACATAACTTTGACAAATATTTTTAAAGTTAGAGCCTCTCCCTATCTTTAATTCCTTCGTGTCTTCCATATCCAAATGGTAGTCACTTTGGGATATGTCAATTACCTTTTCAATATTTCACAAACCTTTGGCCAAGCCTTGGGTTTAGAATATCGAAATGATGTGCACCTTGTGCTACATGCCCAATTGCAAACTTGACTTTCTCCACTAGAATAGTCAATTAATTCTCCAAGAATTATTAATTGCAATTTTAATACTTTTAAATCTAAAGATAGATTTATTGTAAGTATATTAATTAAGCACTAAAGTCATCATCACATACATCCAAGAATGTCTTCCAAAGATATTAGCTACTATATGTTATGCTTAGTATATTATTATAACTTAGTCATAATAAGTATTTTTCAAATAAATAAACCTATTATTAATTCCCAATTGAAAATTAAATCATTTAAATATTTAATCCAAGGATTATATATTTAAATATTCAACCTTTCAATTCTTCTTGATTTCAATAGTCCAACTATTTATTTAATCAATTTAATAAGGTACTATTTATTATAATGATTACAATAATCCAATTATTTAATCAACTATAATTTTAATATTGATTACTATAATCCAATTATAAAATCAACTATCATTTTAATTCAATTATATTGATTACTAATCCAATTATAAAATCAACTATATATTGAATGAGTTTGTATATAGTCCAACTATATATATTTTAAAAAACAACATAAAATATTAGTATGACTAATACTTTTAATTAAATATGACGAGTAAAATATAAATGAGCGTGTTTAGCGAGTAATTGAACGAATGTTGCAAATTCAATACTTGCCTCCCACTATTTTTCGTCGAGCCTCTAACCCTCTGTGGAGTACTCGGGAAACCGTGTTTCCTAGTGGGCTAGGATCCTATTAAATAACACACAACCCTGACTTTGGCCAAAAAAAAGTGTATGCTATTTAACTAGGTAGATCTCACAGATCAATAGGATCTCATCCAATTCCTAGATCCGGTTAGGTGGACATCCAAGTCCGAAACATATGTATAAGTCAATGTATCCATACATTTTCCTAACCCTATCCTCCGAATCATTAGGCCTTGGCTTTGGCCAAAAACAAACCTAATGATTCCAGTTAAGCAGGACCCATTGACGAGGAAAGTTTCGTAATCAATGTCATTGGACAAAAAGTGATCTGACTTTGGCCAATAAAAATCACGATTTGGACAAGACACCGATATGCAACAAAACTCTCATGATTCAAGTACATCCTTGATTGACAAAGGTCTTGACTTTGGTCAAAAACAAACCAATGCCAACTCAGATCTTGAACAAGAATCATTCAATGGAAGGATATTTGCTTATATAGATTGAGGGATTTTCGCGTGCAAATTGGCTACCAATTTAATTATCTTTGTTAAGGTCTCATCATCATACACCCTTAAACATGCATTCTAAATACATAATAAAGCGAGTATGAAAAAAATAATAATGATATGCGGATGGATACTTAACACATTGATCCTAGATCAAATCTCTCCCTTTCTCACTCAAGCTAGCACTTGTACTACTTCTACCCGTTACACTACACTTCTAAAGAAACCTCATATACATAGAGGGGAATAGGTGAGAAGAGAATACAAAGAGAAAGAAGGTGATAAGGCTGGACACGCAGGTCCAATTTAATAAATCGAATTTATACAACAATTCTAAAATTGCCCACCCATCTAATATCCATCCGATATACATTATTCATTCAACACAACCACGTATTCACACACATAAGCATGCTATCAATCAATCTAATCAAATAATTAATCTGATAATTAAGTGATCATCCAATGTTCAAACAACGATTTGATTTTGTTCGAGTCAAACTCGTTTTTTGCGAATAAGTACTCAAAGTACGAATTCATGAAATTAAATTAAACTACATCATTAAATCTAATTTAACATGTATTTAATACTAATTCACTATTCAATTCAAATTAAATATTACACTTTTATTTAATAAACCTTTTACGATTTAAATTCCAAATCTAATCGTAACGCGTCTCAAAGACCGATTAACGTTCAACGTCAATTCAATTAAAGTCCAATGGGCTTTTGATTGATTTCTTAAGGCGTGGACTTTTGGTCAACTCGGGTCAAACCGATAACCAAAGTCCAATCCGGGATTTACCCCATAAGCCCATAAATCAATCTTGGCCCATTAGGCCCAATTGAACATTAAAGGTTCATTAGTTGCAATTGGGCTTTATGGTTAAGGTTTTGGGCCCAATTGGATCCAATCCACTTGGCCTAAACCAAACTTGATAAATCAAGCCCAATAGGCCCAATTACAATTTTAAATTCTAATTTCCAAAATTAGGCCCAATTAATTAAATCCAAAAATCCAATTTTCACAATTTAATTATCAAAAGTGCATTATATGATTAATCAACTAAATCAACATTTTTTAAAACACCAAATTAGTTATTAATCATATTCAATTCATTATCACATGTCAAACACACATAATGAAAAATCAAACCCATATTACATGCTTCTAAGTCTCGGCCAAGGAAGGTTATTTTGTCCGATTGAATTCAATCCGATTAATTACACAATCGACAACGTATTAACTTCCCGAATGATTTCATATACATCCAATGTTCATAAAATCAAAATTACCAAGACATTAAAGGGCATTGTAGATTCGGCAACATAAGGAATTTAGGGTTTTTTTGTTCAATTTAAAATTAAATCCATCAATCTTAAATTAAAAAACATCATCCTACTCCATTACAACTCATCCAATGAATTAACAATGAAAAATTCCAAGAATTCCCAATCATACATATTTATTCGGCCAAACACCATCAAATTGGGGGAAAATTATTCCAAATCAATTTTGTCAAATTAGTCCAACCAATATGAATTTAAACATGTTATAAGCATACTCAAACAAGCAATTTATTCAAATCATGCTCAACAAACATTTACCCCAATTTTAAAGCCTACATTTTCATGCTTGCAACATTAGCTCTTGATACCATGTTGGTTTATTCTAAGGTCCAAAGCTCAAACAAGTCATGAAAAACATGCGTGAACACATCAACGGAGGTAGCGGAATACTCACATTGATCGGTTGAGTCGATTGGAGCGAATGAAGTCCAAAAACGCACTGCCCTTCACGCCAAACTGCAACAGTCCACTGTCCCTGCAAAAACAGAAATTTGAGTGAAGAAACGGAGCTCCTAGCTTCGTCGGATGGATCCCGTCTCATGGGGGAACCTCCCTACCACCTTCGCAAGACTCGTAGTGTGCTAGCACTTGCGGTTTTCACCATGAAAACCCAACCCTTGCTTCCCTAAAGTCACGCCTGAACTGGTTCAAAACCAGTGAGCAACCCTTCTGTTTTTTGGCGTGAGGAGAGGAGAGAGTTTGAGAGAGATTGAAGTTGTGTTAAGTTGAAAATGATTTACCAAAAATCAATTTATATTATGCCATAATATTTATTAAATTGATAATAAATTTATTGACACAAATCATGCAATGGTTTAGAGTGTCAAACACTCAACTCCATGCAAGACATTGAGTGTATTGTACACTATCACCATGCAATGCAGTAGAAATAAATAATGCATAAAATGACATGTGTCATGTGGGCCCCACACGTTTCCAAATGAAAGTGGGCCCACGGCACTCACGCGTTCGGGTTCGATATTTCGAAATACCGAGCTTACGTCGCGACGTTAATTCAATCGAATAATTGCGGCTAGCGAAATTATTATTTACGTCGCTAATGAATTAATTCTAAATTAACTCGTTTGCCAGAATTAAAATCTAATTTTAATTCCGCGTCGAAATCTAATTTCGTATAATATACGAATATAATTTACCGATTAATTCCAAATTAATCGTTATCTCTCTCTAGACGATATTTTATCCTAGATAAAATATCTCTGTAATTAATCCTAGATTACTTTCTCTCTCTTCTATTTAATCCCAGATTATTCAAGAGTGCGAGTTGTGCGTCATCGGTGGATTTCGGGAAGCGACCCATGAGATCCCCGGATAATCTGGCAGTAAATACGTCGTCGTAGTATCCGAATCACGTACGTACCAAGTACTACGTTCTACCAATTTACGAGACAAGGTCGACTCCTAGCAAAGCACCAAGTCTTCCAAGTTTCCGGACATATCATCAAAGAATTATCTAGATCTGTATAAGCGTAGTACGATTGTATTGTGCATATCGGCCCAGTATCGGAAATCACGTGCTAGGGCTGGGGCTGGATAAGTGTCTGCCCCGTCCGAAACACATATCGGATGTCTTGGTAACTAGTCTCTAAATCGGATATTCATGACCTGGTCATAATATCACGATTGGATGCGCATCACTGAAGAGCACTAATACCGTATCCTGCGTGACATCATCTCCATAGATGGACAGGAGTGACACTTCCGTCTTGACCCATCAATCCAATACACTACGATTCTCTGATAAACCCAGAAGTGTGGTGTGTACAACAGAACCAGTTAAGATCCCCCACCAAAACCAAAGTTTACCGATTGTCGTAAGTATTAGCGATGTAAGTCTCAGGTTAAGACTATACACACCTACCTGATTTCGGCCTCCCATAGACACCTAGTCATAATACCAAGGGATTCCGAAGGTCTATCCAGAGTGAAGCTGTTTCCCGTACCATCGGTTGAAACACGACCTCCTATCGCACTTGCACAAGTATCCAATACTTATATATATGAGAACTATGCCGTTGTGCCCTCACAACGCGCACAAGTGCAATACTAGCTATTCCGCATTATCGATGTCCAGTCTCGAAATACTACGGCTAGGGATATTTAATGATAATCCTTCGTGGACTGATACTGTCTCATATCATCTCAATCCAGGAACTAATCATAGGGACCTCTCTTCATTTATATATCTATGGTGATCTAATCACAAATGATGAGAGTGCAATTTCCTTATTACATAGTTAATTTGCTACAACAACACAATGATCTGTGCAAATAGTGACGCTATGGGTCATATTATCCAACAGTGCCAGTGCCGAAGAAATACGGGAAGGTCAGAATGTGTGTGGATTACAGAGATCTTAATAAGGCTTGCCCGAAAGATGATTTCCCTCTACCTCATATAGATGTGCTAGTTGACAGTGCAGCTTTATCTGCCATGTATTCATTTGCATATGGGTTTTCAGGATACAATCAAGTTCTCATGGCTAAAGAAGAAAAGCACAAGACTGCTTTTGTCACCGAGTGGGGCACATATTGTTACAAGTTAATTCCGTTTGGGCTCAAGAATGCAGGAGCTACTTATCAGCGGATGGCCACTACACTATTCCATGACTTGATGCACAAAAAGATTGAAGTATATGTGGATGACATGATGGTGAAATCAGGACAAGAATCGGGCATATAGAAGCGTTGGAGAAGTTCCTTCAGAGAGTTGACAAATACAACTTGCGGCTGAATCCCAAGAAATGTGTGTTTGGGATAACATTAGGAAAGTTGCTGGGGGGACATACAGTGGGAATGGGAGGAGGAATAGGGTAGACTCTAAGAAAATCAAAGCAATCACAGAGATTGCCAGCACCGAAGACTGAGAAGGAGTCAGAGCATTCCTCGGGAAAATTCAGTACATCAGTCGGTTCATCGCCAAATTGACGTCAGTATGTGAGACTATCTTCAAATTGCTGAGAAAATATCAGCCAGCGAAATGGAATGAGCAATGTCAAGCAGCCTTCGACAAGATCAGATAGTACTTGGTAAAGCCTCCTGTATTGAAAACTTCGAGACCGAGCAGACCCCTTGATATTGTATTTGGCCACAGAATCAGAAGTACTGGGGGCAATGATGGTACAGGTAGATGAGACAAGGGTAGAGCATGCATTCTACTATCTCAGTAAGAAGATGCTTCCGTACGAAGCCCGTTATCAAGAGGTAGAGAAAATCTGTTTGGCAGTGGTATGGGCGTCCAGAAAACTGCGGCATTACTTCCTGTCTTACAAGATCCAGGTGGTAGCCATAGAAAATCCCTTAAAGTATCTACATTCAGTGCCTTCGCTAGTGGGGAAGTTGGGCAGATGGTTAGTGTTGCTGATAGAGTTTGACATTGAGTATCTCACCTCCAATGTAATCAAAGGGCGAGCCGTAGCAAAGTTCCTGGCATTATAACCTATTGAAGGGGATCAGTACAAGTTTGAATTCCCAGATGAAGAGATCCAAGCAATAACAGTTCAAAGATGGAAGATGTATTTCGACGGAGCAGTGAATTGCAAAGGAGCCGGATTGGGATCATGATAGTGACTCCTGAAGGAGAGACTTTGCCTATGGCTAAAAAGTTGACGTTCGAGTAGTAACTAACAACATGGCCGAGAACGAAGCATGTGCTTTTGGATTGACTGCATTGATAGCCTTTGAAGACTGAGGGCGTGGAGGTCCACGGAGATTCGATGTTAGTAGTCCGATAGATACAATGAGAATGGGAATTGAAGGAAGAACGGTTGAAACCGTACCTTTTTCACCTCAGAAAGTTGGCACAGGCTATCCCCGATTGTAAGTTTCAAAATTTGCCTCGAGAAGAGAATCAGATGGCAGACGCATTAGCTATACTTGCAGCGACTTAGGAAAATCCAAAGAAGTTAGTGATGAGACCATTAGTACTGACAACAGCAAACAGACCTGTTTATGAGATAGAAAGAGTTTGGAAAGTAGAGATCGACGACGGAAAACCTTGGTACCATGATATTAAGTGATACTTGGAACACAGAGAATTCCCAGAATAAGCAAGCAGAAAAGACAGAATAGCCATTCAGAAGTTGGCTTCTCAGTATGTGATTTTGAAAGGAGATTGTACCAGAGATAGGTAAATGGCATTCAGCTGAAGTGTTTGAGAAAAGAAGAGGCTCAGAGGGCAATGGAAGAAATACATGTCGGGGTATGTGGACCGCATATGAATGGGTTGAATTTGTCTCGTAAGATTGTAAGATAGAGTTTCTACTGGTTGACCATGGAGACAGACTGTACAAAGCTAGTAAAACATTGTCATGATTGTCAAGCACACGGTAATTTGAATAATCTGCCGCACACAGAGTTGCATGGGCTATCAGAGCTGTGGCCTTTCTCAGCTTGGGAATTGATATGATCGGGAAATTATCGATTCGACGAGACCAATGCATCAACATGGACATCGTTTCACAGTAGTGGTAGTAGACTACTTCTCAAAATAGGTGGAAGCCGAGTCATTTCGTAACGTCACAGCAAAGCAGATGGAACATCATATGTCGATATGGGATGCCGCATCATATAGTGACAGATAACGGAGTTCAGTTTCAAGGGGAAACGAATGTAATGCTATAGAAATATGGGATTGGACATCACAAGTCATCACCTGACAGACCGCAAGTAAATGGGACAGTTGAGGCAGCCAATAAGACAGTAAAGAAGATAATAGCCAAGATGACAGAAAACTAAAGAGATTGGGCTGATAAGCTACCGTAAGCCCCGTGGGGGTACAGAACATCTGTGAGAACGGAAACAGGAGCCACGCCTTACTCTTTGGTCTACGGAATGGAAGCAGTACTGCCAGTGGAAGTTGAGATACAATCCATGCGGGTATTAGCAGAAGCAGAGTTATCTGAACAAGAATGGGTCTTGCAGAGATTTGAACAGTTGGCACTGCTGGATGAGAAGATGATGAAGTCCTTGCATCACATGCAGATATATCAGAAGAGACTAGCCCGAGCATTCAATAAGAATGTGCGTCCTACTAAGATCAGAAAGGGTGATTTGGTACTTAAGCAGTCGAGGCCGTCGGAGACAGACCCAAGAGGAAAGTTCAGACCTAACTGGGAAGGACCTTACATAGTGCAGAAAGTAATGGGAAATGGGGCAGTGAGACTGTCAGATTTGGAAGGGAACGAGTTCACCGAGCCGATCAACGTGGACAGATAGGAACAATATTTTGCATGAGGAAGAGAAGACCCGGCAGAGGACCTAACCCAACGGAATAGGAAATTCATTCATGCATGCATGCATACACGTAACGTATTTTGCATTCTTTTGTGTTTGTTCTGTTTTGTAATAACATGTTTCAAAGAAGAAAAAGAGAAAGCAGCAAAAGCAAGCCAACTAGAAGCAACACCAGTATAGTGTCATCAGTTTGAGGATGGAGCGAGGGCGAGGCCCACATCAGTATCAGTTCAGGGTTGAGGCCCACATCAGTTTTGGGGATGAGTCCCAGGGTCGAGACCCACATCAGCATCAATATCATATTTGGGATGAGTGCCG
>SKCR01018160.1:0-20433 GCA_019454045.1 Zanthoxylum bungeanum | reverse complement strand
TTCGTGGACTGATACTGTCTCATATCATCTCAATCCAGGAACTAATCATAGGGACCTCTCTTCATTTATATATCTAAGGTGATCTAATCACAAATGACGAGAGTGCAATTTCCTTGTTACATAGTTAATTTGCTACAACAACAAATGATCTGTGCAAATAGTGACGCTATGGGTCATTTTGTCCAACATCCCACTCTAAATTAATCTGGGATTAATTGGAAGAGAGAGAAAATCAATCTGGGATTAATTACGGAGATATTTTATCTGGGATAAAATATCATTAAAGAGAAGATAACGATTAATTTGGAATTAATCGATTAATAATATATTTGATATATTAAACGAAATTGGATTTCGACGCGGAATTAAAATTAGATTTTAATTCGGGCGAACGAATTAATTTAGAATTAATTCGTTAGCGACGTGAATAGTGATTTCGCTAGGCATAATCATTTAATTACGATGCAATGGAAAATTCGTTAATTTGGAATTAGCGAACCCGAGCCTGAGATTATTTGTGAGCGCATTTGCATTTCGAATTCAAGTGCGGCACGCAAGTCAAATCAAGCGTCAAATCACTAGTCGCATCTAGCGTCATATCAAGCGTCAAATCATGTTACTTTGAGTGATGTAACCATTGATTGATTGATTGATGTGACTTGATGTTTGAGTGTTTGACACTCAAGTGTGATGGTTGATGTGAGTTGTTGAATTAATTAAAATCTATTTACCTTATTTGATTTTGGTAATTGATTTTAATATTGGTTGGTGTATTAGATACATAATAACAATTACAACACACACAACTCTCTCATTCATTCTTCTTTCTTCTCCAAAAACACGCCCAATCGCATTTCGAATTCAAGTGCGGGACGCAAGTCAAATCAAGCGTCAAATCACTAGTCGCATCTAGCGTCATATCAAGTGTCAAATCATGTCACTTTGAGTGATGTAACCATTGATTGATTGATTGATGTGACTTGATGTTTGAGTGTTTGACACTCAAGTGTGATGGTTGCTGTGAGTTGTTGAATTAATTAAAATCTATTTACCTTATTGATTTTGGTAATTGATTTTAACTATTGGTTGGTGTATTAGATACATAATAACAATTAACCCCACACACACACTCTCTATTCAATTCTTTTTCTTCTCCAAAAACACGCCACATGGGCTGTTTTTCTCTCCTCTGTACATAGCTCACTGCCTGAGTTTGGTAAGCAAGAGTTGGAAATTGTGGCAAATTTCTTGAGTGTCAGCACACTTACGAGACATGCGAAGGTGATAAGGAAGTCCGCCCATGAGCCGGGAGCTTGACGAAGGACCCAAACGGAGGCCAAACCAGTGAGTTGTTTCTGCTCACTGCCGAACCAGTTCAAGGGCAGAATCTGAAATTTTGTTGCCTCCGCGTCGCTCAACTGATCGATGTGAGTATTCTGCAAAATCTTCGATTTGTATTCGCACTTGATTAATGCTTATTATTGATCTTGGGACCTTAATAGAAACCAACAATGGTATCAGAGCAAGGTTTGAGCATGAAAAAGTTTAGGGCTTAAAATTGGGTAAATTGATTTTGAGCATTATTTTGTGAAATTGGATGAATGAATATGCTTAATTGATGTTTAATTGAATATGGATTGGATCAATTTGATTAAATTTTGTTTGGAACAAATTTGCCCAATTTGGTGGTGATGGCCGAATGCCTTAAGCCATAATGGTCTTGGTGATTTTTTGATTTTTGATCATTGGATGACTTGAATCAATTAGAAATGTGGATTTAATATTAATTTGGATTTGATTGGATTGAATTCGGAATTGATATAAAATTCCTTTTGATTGCCGAGACTTTGTGAAACATGTTTGGGTTTGATTTTAATCAAAATGTGTTGGACATGTGTTGATGAAATTGAGCATGATTAGTTGTGTTAATTGATGTTTTAGAAATGTTAATTTGGGTGATTAATCATGTTATACACTTTGGTAATTAAATTGGGAAAATTGGATTTTTAGAATTTAATTATTTGAGCCTTAAAATTGGATTTGGGCTTTAATGTTGTAAATGGGCTTATTGGGCTTTGTTGTACAAAGTTGGGTTTAGGCCAAATGGATTGGATCCAATTGGGCCCAAAACCGCTTCCATAAAGCCCAAATGCAACTTAATGGACCTTTAAAGTTTGATTGGGCCTAATGGGCCAAGATTGATTTCTAGGCTTATGGGGTAACTCCCGGATTGGATTTTGGTTATTCGGTTTGACCCGAGTTGACCAAAAGTCCATGCCTTAAGAAATTAATTAAAAGCCCATTGGATTTTAATTAAATTAACGTTGGACGTTAATCGGGCTTTGAGACCCGTAACGATTAAATTTGGAATTTAAGTCGTAAAAGTTCATTAATAAAGTGTAGTATTTAATTTGGAATTAAATAGGGAATTAATATTAAATACAAATTGAATTGGATTTAATTTTGTAGTTTAATTTAATTCTAGAATTCGTACTTTGAGTACTTATTCGCAAAAACGAGTTTGACTCGAGCAAAATCAAATCGTTGTTTGAACATTGGATTATCACTAATTATCAGATTAATTAATTTGATTAGATTGATAGATAACATGCTTGTCTGAATACATGGTTGCGATGCATGAATAATGTATATCGGATGGATATTAGATGGGTATGACAATTTTAGAAATTGTTGTAATAAATTTGATTTATTAAATTGGACCTGCTTGTCCAGCCTTATTACCTCTCATTTCTTTGTATTCTCTTCTCACCTATTCCCCTTAATGTAAATGAGGTTTCTTTAGAAGTGTAGTGTAACGGGTCGAAGTAATACTTGTGCTAGCGGGAGAGAGAAAGTGAGAGATTTGATCTAGGATCAATGTGTAAAGTATCTATCCGCATATCATTTTTTTTTTATACATACGCGCTTTATTATGTGTTAGAATGCATGTTTAAGGGTGTATGATGATGAGACCTTAACAAAGATAATAAATTGGTTGCCAATTTGCACTCGAAAAACCCTCAAATAATATTAATCGTTTTTCCTTCCATTGAGTGATTCTTACTCAAGATCTAAGATGGCATTGGTTTGTTGGCCAAAGTCAAGGCCTTTGTCTGTCGAGGATGTGTTTGAATCACGAATGCTTTGTTCCATATCAGTGTCTTGTCCAAGTTGTGGTTTGTTGGCCAAAGTCAAGACCACTTCTTGTCCATCGACATTGATTACGAAGCTTTCCATGGTCAATGGGTCGCGCTTAACTGGGATAACTAAGTTTGTTGTGCCAAAGCCAAGGCTAGTTGATTCAGAGGAAAAAGGTTAGGTAATACATTGGATGTATTGGCATATATAAGATATATGTTTCGGACTTGGATGTCCCCTACCGGATCTAGGAATTGGATTGGATCCAATCGATCTTAGAGATCTACCTAGTTAATTATCATACAATTTGTTGGCCAAAGTCAAGATTGTGTGATATTTAACGGGATCCTAGCCCACTAGGAAACACGGTTTCCCGAGTACTCGACAGAGGGTTAGAGGCTCGCCGAAAAATTAGTGGGAGGTGATGAGTGGTATTTATATCACTATTTCCCACTCATTTAACCTAATATTTTGTATAGTTTCTTGAGTTTCGTGAATATTTTGATGTGTTTTGTGTTATTTTGCAGATAAATAAAGTTGGGAAAGCATTGGAAGCAATTTGGGGCCAAAACAGTGAAAATTGGACAAAAAAGACATTTCAGTAAATTGTCCGCGTCGCGACGCCAAGACCTTCCGCGTCGCGACGCCTAAAATGCGCCGAACAGTGCTAACGTGCGCCGGGTCCACAAATCAGAATCTGAGAAAAGTTTGACTTTGCTAAAATGCGCCGTGCCACGTGTCACCATCACAGCCGATCTGCTAAAATGCACCGTGCCACGTGTCAGCATCCTACGGTGCCGACAGTCATCATCGCCACGTGTGCCACGTGGCATCCTACGTGTCTCCATGTCATCAGCCACGTCAGCAAGTCAACATTGCCACGTGTCGTGCCACATCATCATCAGCCAATCAGGAAGTGCCACGTGTCGCAATCATGCGGTGCCGATAGTCTCTTTCCCACGTGTCGCCACGTCATCGCCACCTCAGCGCCATGTCAGCATCAATCATTGAGTATCTAAACCTTATCTGACACGTGGCGGATAAGAATCTCATCGACCAATCAGAAGCCGCCACGTGTCACAATAATTGAAGCCCAACCACCGCGCCACGTGTCACCTTATCAGCTTATCCAGAATCTTCAAACCGGCGAACCAGAGCGTGCCACGTCGACAAAATCTGGCGTAGCGACGCTGAAGGCCCTGGCGTCGCGACGCTGGAAGCCTACCGAGGCCTATAAATTGAGCTCGAGATTTCAGAATTCATTGTACCACACTCTCTCTTCTATTCTCTGTAAAGAAATAGTTTCTCTCTCTAGTTTCTTTTAGTTTTTAGTTTTTTTAGTTTTTAGTTTTGTAAATAATTTAATTACGTTTTGTTAATATAGTAATTTACTTTTTTACTTTTTACAGTTTTTACTATTTACCATGAGGAAGTAACTTCCCCAGCTATGGTGAAAGGTAATTCTTTTACTATTACTATTTAGATTAATCTACCTTAAAAATAATATATTCACTATTTAAATTATTGACTTAAAAAGGATACCGCCAGATTGGTCGGTTGGTAATTCATTTTAATCTGGTTTAAACCTGACTAATAAAGGATACCGCCAGAATGGTCGGTTGGTAATATTATCACAAGTTTATATATTATTTTATTGGAGATATCTAAAATAGTAAATAGTAAAAGTAATTCCTTTTACCTTAGCATTTTATTTTATTTTACTTTTCAGTTTTATTTTTGTCTTTTACTTTTCAGTATTTTTACTTTATGTCTTTTACTTTTAAGTTCTTACTAGCCATAGTTATGTGTTAGTTGTTATATGGGGTTGTGATGAATTCTAATATCACCGGTTTATAATGGGTTATTTTATAGTTTGGGTAATTTAAAGGTTTACTTATTAAGTCTTAAGCTTAATGCTTCTTGTTGTCTGATCACCAATAAGATTGATGTGGTAAATCTAAAATGAACTAGACATAGGGATTTTAGGTTTCAGCCTTAGACTTAATAGCCCACGATCTTCCTTGAGGATAGATAACCCTTTAATAGATTTCCTTACAGGATAGACATATACCTGTCGGGGGGGTAGCCATAATTGGAACTTAAACTTAATGAATCCAGATAATTGGTTGACATAGACATATGGTTAAATTGGGTTAAACTGGGTATTTGTGTCTGACCATCGACAGAGGCTTTTGCATAATTTAGTGTTCCAGGTTAGTAAACTGATTTATTACACAAACATAAAATAATCACTTCATCTTTTAAAAAGATATTAGAAGGATTCACAACCCTAGATCTTTGTTTCTTTTGTTATTTTCCTTAGTATTTTCTTTTGTCTTTTTATTTATTTATTTATTTTGCAAAACTACAATCAACCAAATCAATCAAGCAAACATTCTCTTCACCCTCAATTAGATATTTGTAAATAAATAGATTCAATAATTAATAACAACAGTAGGAATTAGGTCCTCGTGGGATCGATATTTTTATACTACTTGAACGATACGTGCGCTTGCGTTATACGTGTGTGTTTACGTCGGTCATGAGGCAAGAATTAAATTTGCAATATTCGTTTAATTACTTTCCATACGCGCTCATACAAATATCATTCGTCGTTATAAATTAAATGTTAGTTGGACTAATATTTAAATTGTTGTTTTAATAAATAGTTGGACTATATTCAAACTATTCATTTATAGTTGATTTTATAATTGGATTATAGTAATCAATATAATTGATTTTAATCTTTTAAATTATAGTTGATTAAATAGATGGACTATTGTAATCATTATAATAAATAGTACCTTAATCGTTGATTAAATAGTTGGACTATTCAAATCAAGATAAATTGAAAGATTGACGTTTAATACATAATCCTAGGGAAAATGTATTTAAATGGTTTAATTTTCAAATTAGGAATAATTTCAGGATGGTCCGGGAAACTAATAAGTTATTTTATTTGATAAAATAATATATTAAGCCTAAGCCCGGAGTTAAGCAAACAGTAGAGCATAATCTTTGGAAGATGATGCAATGATAACTTTAGTGCTTAATCCATTTAGCTTGTCGCAGTAGACTCCTTAATTTCTGAATCAGAACTAAGGATTAGATTATTAAAGTATGATAAAGAAATTGAAGGATCTTCATAAATCTATCTTTAGATTTTAGAAATACTAAATTGCAATTGATAACTCTTGGAGAGTTAATGACTATTCTCAAGGAGACAAGTCAAAGTTTGCAAAAAGGCAAGTAGCGCAAGGCGCACCTTACTTAGATATTCTAGAAGGCCAAGGCTTGGCCAAAGGCTTCTGGAGTGTTGAAACTGGCAAAGGTAAAATCATTATAATCTTGTGGGAAGATAAAGAACATATCCCAAAATGTCTGCCTAAATTGTGGCAAACGGGATCGCGGAAGCGTGATTGCCGTTTGGACAAAGCAGACATGAAGGAATTGAAGACGAGCAAGGCTTCAACTTCAAATATGTTTGTCATAAATATATTCACTACTAGTATTAAAATTGGATTGTAGATACTTAGTGTGATATAAATATATGTTGATGTTCAGAATCTGCTATGAGCAGGATTAGGAAGCTGTTATATTGTAACTAGTTTGACTACCATTATTTATGTATCAATGTTTAACCCGCTACGGGTGTACCTTTATATTTTAGAACACTAAAGTGTTTCATTATATAAATATGATATTGAGATAAACACATTTGATGTGAGTAACAACATTTATATTTTGACTATAAATAAATCTCGAATATATAACATGACAAACAAACAGCTCAAACTGATTTGATCAGAAGAAATTATTGTGGCATTGTTGTCTGGGACACAATCAAACAAGACTCGTATATCCGCACTTTTGAAGAGTGGGTACTCGGACTAATTTGATTCCAATCAAATAAAGTCTACGAATCTAGTTTATTGGGCAATGTGACTATAACACATTTACTTGGTAAAAGTGTTAATGCCACCAATCTGTTAGCCCTAGTTCATAGTGAAGCAAGTGGGCCCATGTCTAGCTAGGCTAGAGGTGGATATGAATATTTCGTGACCTTTACGGATGTGGCATCGCGTTATGGTTATGTGTTTCTTTTGAAACACAAATCGGAAACTTTTAAGTTTCGACACGAAATAGACAAACAGATCGGCTAAAGTATTATACCGTCACGGTAAGACCGTAATGGAAAATTCTTAAGTAATAAGTTTCTCAAATACTTGAAAGAGTAAAGTATTCTTTCAAATAAGGACTCCTCCTGGAACACGTCATCCTGACGGTGTGTCCGAACGGAGAAACCGAATTTTGTTGGACATGATAAGGTTAATCATGAGTCGCTCTGAGCTACCATTTCCTTCAACGGATAAGCTTTAAACAGTGCATGACTTATTTAGAATAAGGTTCCATAAAAATTTGTTTGACAGATTTCATATTAGATATGAACAGGAAAGAAATCGGGTTTCACATTCCTGATTATTTGGGTATGCTTGGCATATGTTTGGATGATACCAAACTAAAACCCAAATTAGTAAAGTGCCAAATGTAGGTTATCCTAGGGATACCATAAGTATTGCGCTTATACAACTCACAAGAGAACAATTAGATTGTTGCTCGCCATGCGGTTTTTCCTAAGAGGAATACCGATATGCAGTGGTAAGTGGGAGGATAGTAAAACTCGATGAAAATTGGAGTAACACTATTCCAGGCATCGAATCCTAATGGAACAAAAAATAGTTCATCAAGGATGAAACTATTCCATTAATCTTCGAATACACAAGAACCGCGTAAGTCGGAGAGAGTCAGAAAACAACCTGGGGTATGGGTTTCTGATCTCACCTCGTAAAGATGTTAATCTTTTGAGGTATACCAACTGACTACGTATGAGGAAGTGATACAGGGTATCGACTCCATATTATGGCAAAGTACCATATGAGTCCGAAATGGATTCCATGTATATCAACAAGTTTGGATACTAGTTGATGTACCGCAAGGCATTGTGCCTATTGGTACTATAAGTCTTCAAGGAAGACATACACGGATGGCAATATACCAAGGTATAAAGCTAGGCTTTTAGCGGAAATGTATCGTTATCAACATTGTGTTGATTACGATTCAAACTTTTACCTGTTGCCACGGTAAATCCATTTGGATAATGCTTGCTAATGCTGCATGTTTCATTTATGAAATATGTCAGCTATACGGGAAAATCGCTTTCCTGAAAAGGAAACCTTTAAGAATGATGTTTACAACATCTTGTCGGTTTTGTCATACCAAAACTATCAAACAAGGTTTGCGGGTTATTCAATCCATGTTTGGATAGAAGCAATCATAGGTTCTTGGAATTGTAGTTTTGATGTAATCATAATGGTTTATGATTTAACTCAAAACGAAATGATTCTTGTGTATATAAGAAGGTTAGTGGGAGCGCACTGACAATCTTTGTCCTATAAATAATGATAATATGTCATTTCTTGGAAATGATATTCCCATGTTAACTATCGGTGAAAGCTTGGCTTTCGAGAAAACTCTTCGAGAAACCGTCCATTGAAAAATGTACACGACCTGGTGTCTCATACGCTTTGAGCATATGGATTCACAAACAGGCCAATCCAAGTGATAGTCGCTGGATTGATGTTAAGAACATCCATTAGTATCTTAGAGAACTAAAGATGCTGTCTTAGTCTATGGAGAAGGAGAACTTGAAGTGACTGGGATCACTGTAGCAAGTTTCCCAAACCGATACAATGACTATAAGTCGCAAACGGTATAACAAAGTTTGAATAACGGAAGAGTGAGCTGGAAATCTTCCTAGAAAGACACTGTTACTAAATAAACAACAAATGCGGGTTATTGCTGCAGCTGAGGCAGCAATAGAAGCCATCTGGGTCAATAACAAATCTAATTAGATTAGATATAATTCTGTTAGTAGCTGAGCTAGGCTTGAGCACAGGCTAAAGAATTAATGGTCTCATCAACGATCCAGATACATACTTCGATATTCATCTGATTTGTTCAGATCATACATCGCAGCAATGTGATGATCGAATAAATCGCATCAGACAATAATCATGAAAATCCACTGACGAAAGAATTTCTCAGCAGTTTGAGCCAATCGTACATAGTTCGGGTGTCAGACACTCGAGTGACTGGCTATAGGCCAAGTGGTAGATTGTTGGACAATTATGACCCATAGCGTCACTATTTGTACAGATCATGGTGTTGTTGTACAAATTAACTATGTGACAAAGGAGATTGCACTCTTATCATTTGTGATTAGATCACCTAGATGTATAAATGATGAGAGGTCCCTATGATTTGTTCCTGGACGGAGAATGATATGAGACAGTATCAGTTCATGAAGGATAAATCATTAAAATCCCTAGTCAGAGCATTGTCGAGATTGGACATCGATAAATGTGTAAAAGACTAGTATTACACTTGTGCGCGTTGTGAGGGTACAACAACATAGTTCTAATATATTTGGGTATAGGATACTCATGCAAATGTAATATGAGGTTGTGTTTTACCGATGGTATGGGAAACAGGTTCGCTATGGATAGACCCCCTCAGAATTCCATTGGTAGTATGACTATGTGTCTATGGAAGTCCGAAATCAGGTTAGGTGTATTTGGTCTTAACCTGAGACTTGCACCGCTAATACTTGCGACAATTAATATACTTTGGTTGAGGTCGTCCATGGCTTTAACAGGTTCTGTGTACTCCAATACTGGGTATATTGAGAATCGTAGTGTGTTGGGTGTGATGTCAAGATGGAAGTGTCACTCCAGTCATATGGAGATGATGGTCACGTAGGATACGGGACTGGTTCTCTTAAATGCTGCAGCTATCGGGATAAAATGACAAGGTCAGGTTTATCCGATTACATCACCAGACATCCGATATGTGATTCGTACGGGGCAGACACAATTCCAGCCTCAGACCTAGCACGTGATCATTCGATACTGGACAGAAATACGCAATACTACGTATACTATGCCTGATATAGATCCTTTATTCCTGTAAGGATATTTCTGGAGAATTGGGTAGGCATGGCGCTTTGCTAGAGGCCAACCTTGTCTTGTAAATCGGTAAAATGTAGTACTTGGTACTTACGTGTTCGGATAGTCCGACGACCGAATTTACTACCAACATATCCGGGGATCTCATGGGTCGCTTCCCAAAGATTCACCGATGACGTATGACTCGCACTCTAAATTAATCTGGATTAATTGGAAGAGAGAGAAATTCAATCTGGGATTAATTACGGAAATTTTTATCTGGGAAAATATCATTAAAGAGAGATAATGATTAATTTGGAATTAATCGATTAATTAATGTATTTGATATATTAAACGAAATTGGATTTCGACACGAAATTAAAATTAGATTTTATTTCGGGTGAACGAATTAATTCGTTAGCGAAAAGAATAGTGATTTCGCTAGGCGTAATCATTTAATTACGACGCAACGGAAAATTCGTTAATTTTGAATTAGCGAACCCGGGCCCGAGATTATTTGTGAGCGCATTCGCATTTCGAATTCGAGTGCGGCATGCAAGTCAAATCAAGCGTCAAATCATTAGTCACATCTAACGTCATATCAAACGTCAAATCATGTCACTTTGAGTGATGTAACTATTGATTGATTGATTGATGTGACTTGATGTGAGTTAATGTTTGAGTGTTTGACAATCAGTGTGATGGTTGATGTGAGTTGTTGAATTAATTAAAATCTATTTACCTTATTCAATTTTTGTAATTGATTTTAATATTGGTTGGTGTATTAGATACACAATAACAATTACAACACACACAACACTCTCATTCATTTTTCTTTGGGCTTTTAAGTTGTTATTGGGTTTATTGGACTTTGTTGTACAAAGTTGGTTTAGGCCAAAATTGGTTGGATCCATTAGGCCCAAATCGCTTCCAAAAGGCCCAAATGCGACTAATGAACCTTTAACGTTTAATTGGGCCTAATGGGCCTAAATTAATTTATGGGCTTATGGGGTAACTCCCGGATTGGACTTTGGTTGCGGGTTTGACCCGAGTTGACCAAAAGTCCACGGCTCAAGAAATTAATTAAAAGCCCATTGGACTTTAATTAAATTAATATTGGATATTAATCGGGCTTTGAGACCCGTAACGATTAAATTTGGAATTTAAGTCGTAAAGGTTATTTTATAAAGTGTAATATTATTTGGAATTAAATATGAATTAGAATTAAATACGTATTAAATTGGATTTAATCATGTAATTTAATTTTATTTGAGAAATCGTACTTTGAGTACGTGTTCGCAATACGAGTTTGACTCGAACAAAATCAAATCTTTGTTTGAACATTGGATGATCACTAATTATCAAGATTAATTAATTTGATTGATTGATTGATAACATGCTTGTATGAATACATGGTTGTGATGTTTGAATAATGTATATCGGATGGATATTAGTCGGGTGGGGCGATTTTGGAAATTGTAATAAATTTGATTTATTAAATTGGACCTGCGTGTCCAGCCTTATCTCCTATTTCTTTGTATTCTCTTCTCACCTATTCCCCTCTATGTATATGAGGTTTCTTTAGAAGTGTAGTGTAACGGGTAGAAGAAATATTTGTGCTAGCGAGAGAGAAAATGAGAGATTTGATCTAGGATCAATGTGTAAAATATCCATCCGCATATCATTATTATTTTACATATGCGCTTTGTTATGTGTTTAGAATGCATGTTTAAGGGTGTATGATGATGAGACCTTAACAAAGATAATTAAAATTGGTAGCCAATTTGCACGCGAAAAACCCTCGTTAAATATCAAGCGTTTATTTTCCTTCCATTGAGTGATTCTTACTCAAGATCCGAGAATGGCAGGGGTTGTTGGCCAAAGTCAAGCCCTTGTCCGTCGAAGATGTGTTTGAATCACGAGGCTTTGTTCCATATTGGTGTCGTGTCCAAGTTGTGGTTTGTTGGCCAAAGTCAAGACCACTTCTTGTCCATTGACATTGATTACGAAGCTTCCATGTCAATGGGTCCGCGCTTGACTGGGATCACTAGGTTTGTTGTGCCAAAGCCAAGGCCTAGTTGATTCAGAGGAAAAAGGTTAGGTAATACATTGGATGTATTGGCATATATAAGATATATGTTTAGGATTTGGATATCCCCCTACTGGATCTAGGAGTTGGATGAGATCCAATTGATCTTCGAGATCTACCTAGTTAATTATCATACAATTTGTTGGCCAAAGTCAAGATTGTGTGATATTTAACGGGATCCTAGCCCACTAGGAAACACGGTTTCGTGAGTACTCGACAGAGGGTTAGAGGCTCGACGAAAAATAGTGGGAGGCAAGAATTGAATTTGCAATACTCGTTCAATTACTCGCCAATGCGCTCATTTAAATTATTTCGTCGTAATATTAAATGTTAGTTGGACTAATATTTAAATTGTTGTTTTAATAAACAGTTGGACTGTATTATACTTGATTATATATAATTGGATTATATTAATCAATATATTTGAATTAATTAATTTCAGTTTACAGTTGATTTTATAATTGGATTATAGTAATCAATGTAATTGAGGTTAATTAATTTGGATTATATTTGATTATATAGTTGGACTATTATAATCATTATAATATATATAGTACCACTAATCGTTGATTAAATAGTTGGACTATTGTAATCAAGATAAAATTGAAAAGTTGGATATTTAAAATATAATCTGGGATTAAAATATTTTAAATGATTTAATTTTCAAATTGGGAATAAATAATAGGTTACTTTATTTAATAAAATAACTTATTATACCTTAAGCCCAAAATTAAGCAAAATAAGTAGAGCATAAAGTCTTTGGAAGATTTATGTGATGATGACTTTAATGCTTAATTTAATATACTTGTCATAAATCTTATTTTAGATTTAAGAAGTATTAAAATTGCAATTTATAATTCTTGGAGAATTAATTGACTATTCTAGAGGAGATAAAGTCAAAGTTTGCAATTGGGCATGTAGCACGAGGTGCACATCGCTTCGATATTCTAAAAACCCAAGGCTTGGCCTAAGGTTTCTGAAATATTGAAAAGGATTATTGACATATCCTAAAGTGACTACCATTTGGATATGGCAGACACGAAGGAATTAAAGAAAGGGCAAGGCTCTTACTTTGAAAATGTTTATCTTAGTTATGTTCACAGCTAGTATTGAAATTAGATTTTAAATAATTAGTGTGGTACATAAAATATATGTATTGATGTTCAGAATCTGCTTTGAGCAGGATACTGACTTCTAGCCGAGATTTCTCTGCGAATCGGAAACGGGACGAAAGTCGCTGTTTCGACCGTAGATACCTAAGTTTAGGAACTACCCTTTGGGTATATACTTAAATTAGGAACTGTTATAATGTAACTAGTTTGACTAGAGACATTATCTCTATATCAGTGTTTAATCCGTTGCGGATAAAACCTTTATATTACAGAACACTAAGTGTTTTATTATATAAAGATGATACTGAGATAAATACATTAGATATAAATAACAGAATTTATATTTTGAATATAAATAAAATCTCAAACATATAAAATGACAAATAAATAGCTCAAATTGATTTGATCAATAGAGACTTATTTGTGGCATTGTTGTCTATGACACAATTTAATTAGACTCGTATATCCACACTTTTGAAGAGTGGGTACTAGGACTGATTTGACTATTCAAATAAGGTCTGCGAATCTAGTTTATTAGGTAAAGTACCTAAAATACTATTTACTTGGTAATAGTAAAAGGGCCACCGATCTGTTAGCCCTATTCATTGTGAAGTTAGTGGGGCCATATCTAGCTAGGCTAGATGTGAACATGAATATTTCGTGACCTTAACGGATGTGGCATCACGTTATGGTTATGTGTTTCTTTTGAAGAACACAAATTAGAAACTTTTAGAGTTTCGACACGAAATAGACAAACAGATCGGCTATAGTATTATACCGTCACGGTAAGACCGTAATGAAAAATACATAAGCAATAAGTTTCTTATATACTTGAAAGAGTATAGTATTCTTTCAAATGAGGACTCCTCCCGGAACACGTCAAAGTGACGATGTGTCCGAACGGATTAACCGAATCATGTTAGACATGATAAGGCTAATCATGAGTCGCTCTGAGCTACCATTTCCTTCAACGGATAAGTTTTAACAGTGCAATAACTTATTTAGAATAAGGTTCCATATAAATCTGTTTGACAGATATCATATAGGATATTAACAGGAAAGAAACGGGGTTTCTCATTCCTGACAATTTGGGTATGCCAGGCATAACGTTTGGATGATACCAAACTAAGGACCCAAATTGGATAAGTGCCAATATAGGTTATCCTAAGGGAAACCTTAAGTATAGTACTTATAAATCTCACATGAGAACAATGTGATTGTTGCTCACCATGCGGTTTTTCCTGAGAGGAATACCGATATGCAGTGGTCAGTGGGAGGATAGTGATACTCGATGAAAATCGGAGTAATACTATTCTAGGCACGAAGTCCTTAATAGAACACAAATAGTTCATCTATGATGAATCTATACCATTAATCTTCAAATACACAAGAAACCGCGTAGATCAGAGAGAGTCAGAAAACAACCTGGGGTATGGGTTTCTGATCTCACCTCATAAAGATGTTAATCTTTTAAGGTACACCAACTGATTACGTATGAGGAAGTGATACGAGGTATCGACTCCTTATTATGGCAAAGTGCCATGAGTCCGAAATGGATTCCATGTATAACAACTATTTTGGATACTAGTTGTTGTACCACAAGGCATTGTGCCTATTGGTACATTAAACGTCTTCAAGGAAGACATACATGGAAGGCAACATACCAACGTACAAAGCTGGGCTTTTGACGGAAAGGTATCATTATCAACATTGTGTTAATAACGATTCAACCTTTTACCTGTTGCCATGGTAAATCCATTTTGAAGATGCTTGTTGATAACTGCATATTTCATTTATGAAATGTGTCAGTTGCAGATCAAAATCGCTTTCCTGAAAAGGAAACCTTTTGGAGGATGCTTACAACATCCTAATGATTTTGTATAAACGACAAACAAGGTTTGCGGGTTATTCGATCCATGTTTGGATTGAAACAAGCATAAGGTTCTTGGAACTGACGTTTTGAAATAATCAAATGGTTTATGATTTGACTCAAAACGAAATAATTCTTGTGTATATAAGGAGGTTAGTGGGAGGGCACTGACAATGAAATTCCCATATAGCAATTGATGAAAGCTTGGCTTTCAATAGAAATTCTCCGTAGAATTCTGGGGAGTAACAACCTTTATTCGAGGAATAAAGATCTACTGGGATAGATTTGGAGTTGGTTAACACTCTCTGGAAATTGTACATTTAAAATGTACTTGATATGGTGTCTCATACGCTTTGAGCATATGGAGTCACAATCGGGTCAATCCAAGTGATAGTCACTGGATTGAAGATTAGGAACATCTGTTAGTATCTGAGAGAACTAAAGATGTTGTCTTAAACTATGGAGATGGAGAACTTGTAGTGACTAGGATCACTGCTGCAAGTTTCCAAACCGGTAAATACTGCGGTACTATAAAGTTTGAATATCGGGACAGTAAGCTGGAAATATTCCGAGCAAGATAACTGTTGCCGAATTAACAACAAATGCGGATTATTGCTGCAGCTGAGGCAGCAATAGAAGCCATTTGGATCGATAATAAATCTAATTAGATTAGATATAGTTCTGTTAGCGGCTGAGCTAGGCGTCAGCACAGGCTAAAGAATTAATGGTCTCATCGACGATCCAGATATATACTTCTATATCATCTGATTCGTTCGGATCATACATCATGGCGATGTGATGATCGTATAAATCGCGTCAGAAGATAATTACGCAAATCCGCTGACGAAAACCTTTCCTCAGCATTTGAGCGAACGACATAGTTGGTTCGGGTGTGGGACACTTGAGTGACTGGCTATGTACCAAGTGGGAGATTGTTGGACAAAATGACCCATAGCGTCACTATTTGCACAGATCATTGTGTTGTTGTAGCAAATTAACTATTGTTTGGAAATTCAAATCCATGTCCCAAGATCAAAAGAGCAAACAAATATATATAATGAATGAACAATTTGAAGTATGGCGGAATCATACTCACAAAGATCGGAATGCGGATGCGTTGATGAAATGAAAAATTTCTCCTTTGTGCAGTGAGGGTTCGGCCAAGGTGAGTGGGGAAGCTCCAAGCTTTCTTTGATCCTTCCAAGCTCAAGAATTAGTCTCCCATAACACCTTTGTATGATCCCTTGAAGGTGCTAGCCTTGAATGTGATTTAATGTTCCAAACAATCACAAAATCTTCAAGCTTTTGCAACAAAAACATGAAAATGGAGAGCTGTGAAACTGTGACAGTTTCGGTCAAGAGGAGAAGAAAGAAGAGTGATGATTTTTGCTTTCAAAAATCAATTTATATTTATGCCATAATATTTATTAAATTAATAATAAACTTATGACACAAATCATGCAATGGCTTAGAGTGTCAAACACTCAAACTCCATGCAAAACCATTGAGTGTATTGTACACTATCACCATGCAATGTATTAACAATTAAATAATGCATAAAATGACATGTGTCATGTGGGCTCCACACAACCCAAATGAAAGTGGGCCCACGCGTACTCACGCGTTCGGGTTCGATATTTCCGAAATACCGAACTTTCGTCGCGACGTTAATTAAATCGAATTTAAATAAATAATTGCGCCTAGCGAATTTATTATTTACGTCGCTAACGAATTAATTCTAAATTAACTCGTTTGCCCGAATTAAAATCTAATTTTAATTTCCCGTCGAAATCGAATTTCGATTATTATATCCAATATAATAATTTTACGATTAATTCCAAATTAATCGTTCTCTCTCTATGTATAGTACTTTATCCAAGATAAAGTCTCTCCGTAATTAATCCAAGATTAATCGAGTTTGAATCATACGTCATTGGTGAATCTTCGGGAAGCGACCCAAGAGATCTTTGGATATGTTGGCAGTAAATACGGCCGTCAGATTATCCGAACACGTACGTACCAAGTACTACGTTTTTACCGATTTACAAGACAAGGTTAGCCTCTAGCAAAACGCCATGCCTACCCAATTCTCCAGAAATATTCTTATTAGAATATAAGATCTATAACAGGCGTAGTATACCGTAGTATAGTGTATAGTAGTCCAGTATCTGATGATCACATGTAAGGCCTGGGGCTGGAGATGTGTCTGCCCCGTACGATACATATATCGGACATCAAGCAACTAGTCTCTTTGAATCGGATAATCCTGACCTTGTCATATTATCCCGATGGTTGCAACCATTATAGAGTACTAGTTCTGTATCCTGCGCGATCATCATCTCCATATGTCTGAAGTGATACTTCCGTCTTGACATCACATCCAATACACTACGATTCCCGATAAACCTAGAAGAGGTGTACACAGAACCTGTTAAAGCCCTGGACGACCAAAACTAAAGTCTACCGATTTTCGCAAGTACTAGCGATGCAAGTCTCAGGTTAAGACCATATGCACCTACCCTGAAGCGGACTCCCATAGACACGCAGACATACTACCAATGGGATTCCGCGAGGTCTATCCAGAGCAAAGCTGTTTTTCGTACCATCGGTAAAACACAACCTCCTACCGCACTTGCATATGTTGGTTTCTATAATATGTCCCAAACAAAGATTAAGCATATGAAATACTATATTTGAATATATATAAAAGACTTGAAGCATGGCGGAATCATACTACAAAGCTATGTGATGAAGAAGATGATCAAATGGTGGAAGCTCCAAGTGTTGGAAGATTCGGCCAAGAGGAGGAAGAAGAAGGAAGCTCCAAGCTTGTGTATTCCTTGCTCTATGATGGTTTCCCTATCACCTCTTTTGATCCCTTGAAGGTGCTAGCCTTGCATGTTCCAAACATCAACCTTTTCTTCAAGCTTTTGGCAACCAAATTTGAAGAAGATGAAGACCTGCAGTTTTCGGTCAAGTAAAGGAGAGAAGAGAGGATTTTCTTAATTGATTTTGATACCAAAAATCAATTTATATTTATGCCATAATATTTATTAAATAATAATAAATCTATGACACAAGCCATGCAAATGCTTAGAGTGTCAAACACTCAAATTCCATGCATAACATTTGAGTGTAATATACACTATCACCATGCAATGCATCATCAATAAAATAATGCATATAATGACATGTGTCATGTGGGCCCCACACGTTTCCCAATGAAAGTGGGCCCACGTCCAATCACGCGTTCGGGTTCGATATTTCCGAAATACCGAGCTTACGTCGCGACGTTAATTAAACCGAATTTAAATAAATAATTGCGCCTGGCGAAATTATTATTTACGTCGCTAACGAATTAATTCTAAATTAACTCGTATGCCCGAATTAAAATCTAATTTTAATTTCGCGTCGAAATCGAATTTCGATTATTATATCGAATACAATAATTTTATCGATTAATTCCAAATTAATCGTTCTCTCTCTCTAAACAAGGTACTTTATCCGAGATAAAGCTTCTCCGCAATTAATCCAAGATTAATTAAGTTCGAATCAAATATCATAGGTGAATCTTCAGGAAGCGACCCAAGAGATCTCCGGATATGTTGGCAGTAAATTCGGTCGTCGGATAATCCGAACACGTACGTACCTCGTACTACGTCTTTACCGATTCACAAGACACGGTTGGCTTCTAGCAAAGCGCCATGCCTACCCAATTCTCCAGAAATATTCTTATAGGAATATAAGATCTATATCAAGCGTAGTATACCGTAGTATTGCGTACATCGATCCAGTATAGGATGATCACATGCTAGGCCTGGGGCTGGAGATTTGTCTGCCCCGTACGAAACATATATCGGACATCAAGCAACTAGTCTCTTTAAATCGGACAATCCTGACCTGGTCATATTGTCCCGACGGTTGCAACCTTTTATAGAGTACTAGTTCTGTGCCCTGCGTGATCATCACCTCCATATGTCTGAAGCGATACTTCCATCTTGACATCACATCCAGTACACTACGCTTCTCGATAACCCAGAAGAGGTGTACACAGAACCGGTTAAGGTCCCCAACCACCAAAACCAAAGTTTACCGATTGTCGCAAGTACTAGCGATGTAAGTCTCAGGTTAAGACCATATACACCTACCCTGATGCGGCCTCCCATAGACACACAGACATACTACCAATGGGATTCCGCGGGGTCTATCCAGAGCGAAGCTGTTTTCCGTACCATCGGTAAAACACAACCTCCTATCGCACTTGCATAAGTATCCAATACTTAAATATATGAGAACTATGCCGTTGTGCCCTCACAACGTGCACAAGCGCAATACTAGTCTATTCCGCATTATCGATGTCCGATCTCGATAATACTACGACTAGGGATATTTAATGATTAAACCTTTATGGATTGATACTGTCTCATATCATTCAATCCGGTACTAATCATATGGACTTTCGCCATTTATATATCTAAGTAAATAACATTACAAAACGGCAAAAGGCAATTTCATTATCACATAGTTAATTTTGTACAATAATACAATATCATTTACAAACAGTGACGCTATGGGACATAATGTCTAACAACATAAGTATCCAATACTCAAATATATGAGAACTATGATGTTGTGCCCTCACAACACGCACAAGTGCAGTACTAGTCTATTCCGCATTATCGATGTCCAATCTCGATAATACTACGACTAGGGATATTTAATGATTAAACCTTTATGGATTGATACTGTCTCATATCATCTCAATCCGGAATTAATCATAGGGACTTTTACCATTATATTATCAAAGTAAATAAATTACAAAACGGTAAAAGGCAATTTCATTACTACATAGTTAATTTTGTACAATAATACAATATCATTTACAAAATAGTGACGCTATGGGTCATTACTGTCTAACAATCTCCCACTTGGCCTATAGCCAGTCACTCAAGTATCTAATACCTGAACTATGTACATGTCGCTCAAACTTTTCCCGAGGAATAACCTTCGTCAGCGGATCTGCAATATTATCCTCTGATGCGATCTTTTCGATCTTTACATCGCCACGATGTATGATCTCTCGAATCAGATGGAATCGTTGAAGAACATGTTTGGATCGTTGATGAGACTTTGGTTCCTTAGCCTGTGCTATAGCCCCGCTATTGTCACAATACAATGGAATGGGCTCAGCTGCTAACGGAACTACTCCTAATCCAATTA
>SKCR01018159.1:0-20403 GCA_019454045.1 Zanthoxylum bungeanum | reverse complement strand
CCCAAAACTTGAAAAAAATTACTCATGACTAGCCATGAATTTTATGGGTTTTTATATTAAAATTCAACTTAATAACAATTGAATAAACTTATATTTTTGAGTTAAAAATATAATTAGAAAGGTAGTATCCGGTATACAAACCCGTGTTCGAGTGTTGGAACATTGGAAATGGCCTCTCCCTAAAAAAATATAATAAAGATTGCATATATCAGTTACATTTCTCATCTTCGACTTATACCTTGAGTCTTATGTATTGTGTACGATATTTTTTATTATTAGATATATTCTTAACCACAAAAAAACAGTTTGCAGTTTTGACTTTCACCATTTATTTATCCTTTTCTTTAAATTCACTTGCTGGTGAACTATAACTTCACCTTCCACGGGGGCATTAACACTACCATAAAATGTGAAATAATATTCTGATTTATCTTAATTTTTATTATAATTTTCAATCCCACAATTTCATTTTCTTTGAGAGAATACTTTCTAACAGTAGTTGAAAGATTAGGTTAACGAAAACAATTGGGTTGGTACTTGGTCGATTATATTGATAAAAATTCGAAGCAAAAATTGATCAACTGTCCCATCTCCACTTACCACATTTGGGAAAAAAAAACAAATGATTTCACTTAATCCACTTACCAAATTTGGCATAAACAAATGATTCCACTTAATGAATCTTAAAAAAAATTACCCCAGTAGAACCAAAACTGACTTCTATTTCAGCCAGTAATTGTTGGCTTTATTATGTGGCCAGCCATATTTCCAAGGATTACAAAAAGCATGAAGTTAAATCCTTTCATTGATTACCAATTAATTAGTTTTCAGACGAGATGATAATTCCTAATTAATAAACAATAAATAACTCTTAAAAAGTATATTTATTAATATTATTATCCTCCATTTGCTTGCACCAAAAGCAATAATATTAAGAATACCAAAGAAAAAGTTATATAGGTCCAAGTCTCTTTTCATAAACTATTTCACCAAATTACAAAAAATCTATTATCATTATTAATTTATTATAAGCTTAATTAGTCGACGTTATAATGACTCAATTAGAAGGTTTAATGAAACAACTTAACTATTACTTAATTATCATTCGGTAATATTTTCTTAAGCTAGCTACAACTAAGGATTGTTCAGATTCCAATAATCCAAATATTTGCCAAATAGGATTTAATTTTTTCTACCATCTAATAGCTTCAACGTTTCAGTAAAGAGATTTAATATCTTTCAAAAAAAAAAAAGAGAGAGAGATTTAATAGAGAAAATAAAAAGAAAAATTGAAGAAAATGTGCCAACAAATTAAGATAATGAAATGATATTAAAAGGGCTAAGAAAGAATAATTAATAATTAATAATCAAAAGTAATCATGATAATAATTAGTATTAACTTTCAAGTTAGAACCAGATCAACAACAATAAGTTGTACACGTGGCAGGATTATAACTACTCAGTACTCACTTGGCTTTTAGTTTAAATGGAGAAGTTGTCTTGTCTGATGGAAACCTTGCACCCATCACTACGTATCTCTTTGTTACTCCATCCCATGCATATTATTTAGTATATATATATATATACTAGTGTGTGCCCGTGCCTACGACACGATGTTACAGAATTTATAGAGATATTAAAATTCTGTTTATTTAATTTATTTATAATGAAATGATTTTATTCATTAATGAAGTTTTCATTTTCCATTTTTATAAGATTCTATAATGAAATGATTCTTTATCAATCATTAGATTATAATGAAATGATTTAAGCCGCCAATTAAGCCATATAAAGATAGCCTTGGATACATTATCTCTCTTAATCATAATCATTCGTTACACTCTCTTTCCTCCCACACCATTATGTTTTATAATATATATATATATAAACATCTTAAGATTTCTTTTAATATTTTTTGTACGTCCAATGAAAATTCTAACTTTTTCGTTATATTAATTACAAGTTTTTCAATGTTGTCCTCTATATTTTTTGACATCATACATAATATAGTCCATGCCACCAAATATATGTGAAGAATCCAACTGAATGTATGGTGACATGCATTGTCAATCATAATTGTAAACTTTTAAGATAATTTAGGTGGAGCTTTGAAAAATAGGACAAACTTCCAAAACTATTTTCGATGGGCATTATTCATTTGTTGAAAATGTGAATACATAACTCATTTGTGAGTTTTAGGCATTCCAAATATAAAGTTTCAAGTAAAAAAAGATTTGAGAACGAAGAGAAAGCGAGGTTTTATATAAAGTTTAAACAGTTGTAAATTTTTTTCTTGTAATAATAAAATTCGATTTTTCCTTATAAATATTACTCTTCAGTGATCAGAGAATCACAACAAGTGATATCAGTAGTTTTGGTTATATTTTAGGGTCTTAAAACCGAAAAACGGAACTCGATTCGGAAAATTCAAATTTCGAAAAAATTATCAGAAATCAATGTTGAGCATATCATTAGTTTTTTCACGTCGAAACGAGCACGGTGATATTAATATTAACTTTCAAGTTAGAACCAGATCAACAAGAAGTTATACACGTGGCAGGATTATAACTACAAACTTGGCTTTTCGTTTAAAAGGAGAAGTTGTCTTGTCTGATGGAAGCCTTGCACCCATCGATCGCTACGTATCTCTTTGTTACTCCATCCCATGCATATATATATATATATATATATATATATATGTACGTCCAATGAAAATTCTAAATTTTTCGTTAAGAAAAAAAAAAAAAAATTACAAGTTTTTCAATATTGTCCTCTTTAGTTTTTTGGCATCATACATAATATAGTCGAACTCAATGTTGATCCCAATATTTTTACCATTGGGCCATGCTTATATATCATAAATTATATATATCATAAAAAGTTTTTTTAAAAAAAAAAAAAAAAAAAGATTGGATTTTTTAATGGAGAATACTAGAGATTGTACTATAGTCATTATATATATATATATATATATATATATATTTTAAAAAAATATGCACCAACATCTTTATTACAAAAAAAAAAAAAAAATGCTAAAAATTATTATTTTCAATGTATTGCTCAAAATAAAATTGTTATCCATCTCTTTATTTTGTGAGAATTTTGTACTTATTTATTATAGATGTTTTTGCGATTTCATCTATTTTTTATGGGTTTTTATACATACTTTGATCCAGGTTTGTACAGGTTTGTTGTTTATGCCATTTAAATTTGGGCATTTTACTATAGATTTATTGTTCATGTTCACATCTTGCTTTGGTAGTTATCTATCTCTAACCAAAGTTCTTATAATTTATGGAATATGAGTTTGTGAGTTTATAAATTAACTAATACACTCGGTGCAATATTTATAAATTAACTTATGTTATGCTAAACAATACATTAATAAGTCTGACACAAATCACTAATGACCCCGCTCTTTAAAAATAGTCATTTTTTGTTATTCGGGAGGTGTAATAGTCTTCTAGATCTTTTTATTTCTATGACTAGTCTATTTTTTTACAAATTGATGTGGTTCTCTCTCTTTATTAATATATTCCTTTTTTAAAAAAAAAATGCAACTCCATAGTTGTTAAATGTCAATATATTGTATATGTGTTTTCTAATACTGTTAGGTATATATAGTGGTATACGAGAAAGAAAGAGGTAGAATTGAAGGGACAAATTAGACGTGACAGCATCTGTATATTGTATTGGAAGCAAAGTAACCTTAGATTTGCAAATCATAAGACAGCTTGCGATGGCTTTCATTTTCTTGGCTCCAAGGAAAAAATATGATAAACTCTTTGACCAAAATTACAAGTTATGAGTTGGGTACGTATATGAAAAAGATATTATCCCATACAGATATTGATAGTATATTTGGACCACTAAAAAAAATCTTAACTTAGTGTATAAAACTACCATTGTAAGTATGGTCTATGACGTAGGTCCTGATGTATGCAAAAAAAAAAAAAGATAAGTTATTTTTAGGATTTGAACTCGTAGTCAAGAAGATAATAAATTAACATTTTGTCATCGCGCTAAAGTCAATCTTCGTAAAATATACTTTTAGTGGCGAATTAATCTATGAAAAGATTAATTCGCCCCTAAAAGTATATTTTTTCGCCACTGAAGATTCATTTTTAGTGGCGAAATAGTTTTCGCCTCTAAAAATTTCATTTTTTTGGCCACTGAAGGCTACTTAGATTTAGTGGGGAAATGAATTTCACCACTAAAAAAAGACTTTCAGTGGCGAAAAAATGGACTTTTAGTGGCGAAATCTGCGCCATTAAAAGTGTAGTATGAGTACCTTTTTGTGAAATTATATGGAAAAACTGTTTACACCATATGATATTGTGTATTGTAAAATAATACATAACATAAATTTTAATACATTAATATATTTAAATAGAATTTTGTATTTACAAGCAAAAAATATATTATGTTCCAACATTAAAACAGATAAATGATCAACTAGTTATAATTCAAAAATCAAAGCTATTGTTTTCGTCTCACATCTAAATTTACATTCTATATTCAAACTACAAAAAAGACTTTGAACATATGGTGAAACGAAATCATTCATCGAATGAACTAACTTCTCATTTGTCCACTACTTTTTCAACCAGTAAAATAGTTACCTGCATTTGTGTGAAAACAATTATATTAGTATATATTAATAGATAAACAAAAACTAATAATATGTAAAAAAAAAAAAAAAAAATTAATGATAGATTGATTATACAGCAAGCTACAGATAACATGAAAAATTATATACAGCAAATAAAAGATGAGTTTTGTAAAATAAATTGCTACTCAATGAGAATAGCTAGTGAAATACAAATGAAAAGTAAAATACAACATATAACTAAATAATATGAAACAAATTAACAACTAATGCAGCAAAATGATCTTCCCTAAATAAATTTGGAAAAAAAAAAATACCAAAGAAAGTACAACAAATTTCTCCTAAAATTAAAATGTAAGTACATGTGAACCACCATAACTTCCATAACTATTACTAGTTGAACCATAGCCACCATAAGCATGCCCACGTTCATGACTTTTGTTATCTCTACTTTCATAATTTAAGGCGTCTGAACCATTTTCTGCCACAGGAATGTATGGCTCCACAGGTGTCTTTGATGAACTTACCCTGATCATATATATATATTAAAATATTATTTTGCAATTTGTGAGACAATGAAAAACTTATTTTAGAGAAATTATTTACATATTATAATCACCTGTGCAGATATATGAATAACGAAAAACTAGTTATTTATTATGTGTTAAATTCAACTATCAACTATTTATTTTACGGTTGTATTGTCAAGGATGTTTTGACAGTACATGTAAATAATATCCTTAGTATTGAGAAAAATTCTAAATGTGCATCAGTAGATTCTTTGCTTATTCTGTCAGAAACATCCTAGACAATATAATAAAAGTTGAATTTAACATATGAAAATAAATTACTTCCAGAAACACAGTGAACAAGTAACCTATTCTTAGCCACAAGCGGTAAAGTATTCAAGTGACAATTTCTTCAAGTATGGAACAATAATAATGCCAGTATTATTTTAAATATAATAACGGCTTAAGATAATTTGTAAATAGGCAGAACAAGAAAGGTCCAAGAGATATATCTCGAGTTTATATTAGTGGCGAAATTTATTTCGCCACTATATTTTCGTCACTAAAAACCAGTTTTCTTTGTAGTGTGATATTGATATTATAATTGGACGACTAAAAAGATTGTACACAATGTATAAAACTATCATTATAATTAGCACGGTCTAGTCATAAGTTTTGATATATGTATTTCTATTTTATTTTCGTATAGAAATTATTTTCAGGATTCGAATCCGTGACGAAGCGGATAATAGGTTAACACTGACTACCTTCATAATTGGACCACTATGATAAAAAAAAAAAAAAATCTTTGAAAAGATTCTCCTAACTAATTTAATTAAATATTATGCTACTTGGATAATTGACAATGCAGTTTTGGTGAATTGCACATCTAATTAATGTGAGCTAAGAAAATACCCGAAATAATGTCTCTAATGAAGATAATCGAAGTGAATGCCATGGATGTATTAAAACAAGAGACTAAAATAGGAAAATTTGTGAAATAATTTGTCAGAAAATGCTCAACTTTATTTGGTAGCCAACTAATAACTGAATTATCCTCAGCAACAAGAAGCCTACTATTTATTATTTATTGATGAATAATAAATATTGTTGCTGAACTTGGTAGTGGGTAGACTACTATTTCAACTTGATGTTTCGAGTCTCCTCAAATGATTGTACGAGTAAAATTTCTCTTAATTTAAGATTAGACTTTCTGATAATTCTTTCGAGTGGATTTTTAGATTAGATTTTAATTGAACTATATCAAGATTCATATATTGTAGTGTAATAATTCATCACTTGCTAAAATCGATGGGATTTAGTTTTTATGAAAGGCTGTGAAAAAGAATGCTTGAAAGAAGAAAGAAATATAGTTTGGTTCCAAAAAAAATGCATGGTTATAATCATAGTATAGCTTCTCGCGCCTTGGCATTATCACAAGTAGCAACCAAAAAGACGTTGCTTTCACCATTTACACTTTTATCTCTCACATTTAGAATTGGACTCGTCTATCAATCCAATCTAACGTAAAGAAACATAGCATTTTCCAGAGTACATTGGAGCTACACTAGCTAGGGGAGGTGTTCACAGGTCGGGTCAAGTCGAATTTTTCGTATTTTTTTATGACTTGATCAAGTTGGGTTATTCGACCCGAAACCCGAAATTTGAGAAGGTGACCCGCGCGGGTCGGGTCACAACGGGTCGGGTTAAAAAATACGGGCCGGGTCAACATAATATGCAGTATAATATAATATATATAGTTTTAATGATACAAATTTGACAAAGTAAGTGTGTAGCTAAAATGACAAAGTGTTTGATTAACTTGTAATATCAAATAATATTAGTATTACTCATTAATTATATGAAATTACACACACTTGAATCAAATGAATTAAATTTCAACTTCCAAATTGCGGAGAAATAAAAAGTAAAAGAAACCTTATATGAATTCATCAGCAGAATCAGCATCATCGTTCATATCATCATTAAGCAAGCTAGGCTCAATCGTATAAGTAGAACTTGATCTTGTTAATTCTACAATAATAACATAATAATGAAACAAAAAAAGAACCCAAATAATTAGAATCCATATTCTACAATAATAACATAACAATACCAAGTAAGTCTTAAATAATTTCACTAAATTTAAGAATAACAATATCTGAAGCAAATTCCTCAAATTTCTCCACATCACCCATGGCAGCTCGAAGATCAATTTGAATTGGCATAGATCGCAACAAATTTTGAGCAAAAATTAAAGTTTCCACCGTCGCAGGAGCTAATGAACTTCTAAATGGATCAATTACCCTACCACTCGTGCTAAAAACCGACTCGGAAGCCACTGTAGAGATCGGAATAGCCAAAACAGTCCTTGCTACCTTAGATAGAATTGGATATTTGGAAGAATTCATTTTCCACCAATTCAATAAATCAAATGTTTCTGAATCTTCTTTACACCCATCTGACAAATATCTAATCAAGTCACATTGAGTCTCCACACTTTGTTCATCAAACAAATACTTTTTGAAATGAAAATTAAGAAATTTTCGAACTTCTCCAACAATAGAACTAGCATTATCCTCTGAAATAATATCATTGGTAGTTGGCACAGTCACCCCACTAGAAGATCCCACTGAAAACTCATCCTTAAAGTATTTATACAAATCATTCAAGGCATCTTGTACCCGAGTCTCAACATCAAAAGCCTTAGAAACATCATAAATTTGAGAGAGGGAGAACTTGACATATTTCATCTTACACCTTGGATCAAGAATAATACCAACAAATAACACCCAATTCACTTTTGTAGGATTCTCCTAATATTTGTCAAAAAAATTTCATATCAATGGCCATTCTTTCTAACATCAAATCACCACTTTTGGCATATTGAAGTAAGATGGTTTGAATCTGTACAAATTCATATGGAAAACAATTATTTGTAGTCACATGCAAAGAATCTGAAAATGAAAGAATAACATCATAAAATACTTGCAAAAACTTCACTAGGCATCTACATCGACTCCAAGCATCCGACCTAGGAGGCCCTTTAATTTTAACCCCATCAAAGTACAATCTAAATTTTGAATTGAAGTCCAAGTATCTGTGATTAGACACAATCTAAACTTGACATATAATGCACCTGCAGCATTCATGGGTTTGATGAATAAGTTATTTCAACTGTATTTGGATAAGCTTGTTGTAGTGTCTATTGATGACATCTTTGTGTATTCGTCCTTCCGGATCGATCATGAGCAGCACCTTCGATTGGTATTGGATATTTTGAGGGGGGGCAGTTATATGCCAAGTTCTCTAAATGTGAGTTTTAGCTGGACATAGTGGTATTGTTTTGGGACACGTCATCTCAGAAGAGGGTATCTATGTAGATCTGCAGAAGGTCGAAGTAGTTTTGAAATGGGAAAGATCAAGGACAGCGACAGAGGTCTGGAGCTTCTTGGGGTTAGCAGGCTACTACCGTCACTTTATTTGGGATTTCTCCATTATTTCTGCTCTGATGACTCAACTGACAAGAAAGGAAGTATCGTTTGTATAGACTGACGATTGTGGGAGGATCTTCGAGATTCTGAAGGAGAAATTAACTACCGCACCGGTTCTCACTCTACTGTCTGGACTTGATGGATATGTAGTTTATATGGATACACCGCATCAAGGATTAGGATGTGTGCTGATGCAGCATGTGAGAGTGATTGTGTATGCCTCGAGATAGTTAAAGACCCATGAGAAGAATTATCCCACCCATGATCTGGAGTTGGCAGTGATTGTACGTGCTCTTAAGATTTGAAGGCATTATCTATATAGTGCCAAGTGTGAGATTTATACCGACCATAAGAGCCTGAAATATCTTCTCACTCAGAGATAATTGAATTTGAGGTAGAGGCGTTGGATGTAATTCTTAAGTGATTATGATTGTACTATTAATTACCATATGGGGAAGGCTAATGTAATTGTTGATGCACTCAGTAGGAAGAACGTGGGTAAACTGTAATTTTTGAGAGCTAGACAGAGGATGTTTGAGGAGATGGCGACATTACTTTTGGACTTTGAGGTATATGACAAATGAGGGCTTCTCGTTCATATGAAGGTTCAGCCAACATTGCTGGATAGACTTAAAATAGTACAAGACGAAGATGCAAAATGCAAGAAATGGAAAACATAAGCTGCAAAATGAGAGGTTACTACTTTCAGATTGAGTTCATATAATGTATTACTTTTTGATGATAGAGTTGTGGTACCATCTACCGGAGCACTTAAGCGGGAGATCTTGGATGAAGCTCACGATGCTCCATATAATATTCATCATAGAAGTACCAAGATGTATCAGAACCTGAAGAAAATATATTGGTGGTCAGGACTGAAGAGAGAGATTGCAGAGTTTGTATCATGTTGCCTGGTTTGTCAGTAGTTCAAGGCAGAGCATCAGCACCCAACTGGATTACTCCAGGCTCTACCTATACCTGAGTGGCCGTGGGAAAATATTGCGATGGATTTTGTAGTAGGGCTACCGAGGACACAGAAAGGCTACAATACAATTTGGGTCATAGTGGACCAATTGTGGAGCAAAACTATATGTGGAGCAAATTATGCTGTTACATGGAGTACCGATATCGATTGTATCAGATAGAGATGCCAGATTCACTTCTCGTTCTTGGCAGGGTTTTCAGAAATCTATGGGGTCGAAGATTACTATGAGCACGTCATTTCACCCTCAGACTGACGCGCAGTCAGAACGGACTATTCAGACATTGGAGGACCTACTGAGATCGTGTGTATTGACTTTTGCTGGAGGATGGGATGGTCATTTATATCTTATAGAGTTTACCTACAACAACAGCTTCCAAACGAGTATTAGTATGGCTCAATTTGAGGCATTGTATGGGAGGAGGTGCAAGACTCCTGTTTGTTGGGGCGAGGTTGGAGATAGACAGATTCATGGTTCAGACTTTGTAGATATGATCAGACTTATCCGAGCTAGACTGTTGGAGGTGCAGAGTCGACAGAAGAGTTATGCTGACAAAAGAAGAAAGGACATTGAGTTCCAAGTGGGGGATAAAGTCTTCTTGAAAGTCTCCCATTGGAAGGGAGTATTGAGATTTTGCTGGAAGGGAAAGTTGGCACCGCGCTATATTGGTCCTTATGAGATATTGGAGAGAGTGGACAAAGTGGCATATCGTCTGGCATTACCACCAGAGTTAGAAAGGATTCACAATGTGTTTCATGTATTATTGTTGTTTAAGTACGTACCAGATCCTACTCACATCCTGGAGAGCCAACCAGTTGAATTGAGTGAGGATATGACTTATGAAGAAAAGCCCGTGAAGATTGTAGAGCGGAAAGTCCAAGAGTTGAGATCCAGACAGATCCCCCTTGTAAAGGTCATGTGGTCTAATCATCACATACAAGAGGCGACTTGGGAGGTGGAATAAGACATGAGGGAGAAGTATCCAGAGCTGTTCGAGGATTGAGAAATTTCGAGGACGAAATTTTTATAAGGTGTGTAGATTGTGAGACTACGTCTCTTATTTTATTTCATTTAAAATTTAACTAGTGATTTATATTTATCTCTCACACTCTCATGTTCCCTCTAATTCTCCCCCAACTTAGCAACCACTAACCACAACTCCTAATAACACTCAACTCCATTTACTATATAAATTGAAACTAATCCTAATATATTCCTTTAGTATGTGAGTTGTTGTGAATCAATTGAGAGTGAACAATATATATTGAATTGAATTCCAGAGATCCATTGATCAGTTAGAGAGAGAAACAGACGCGTAGAGAGAGAAAAACACAAACCATAAGAGAGAGAAAGTTGAGTAGGAGAGAGAAATGGTCGTTCGACGTCTTTCGGCCATCGTTTCCGACAAGTGACCATATCTGGAGAATCCCCTCGAAAAGATGAATCCAACGTCGTCGGACCACCGCTGAAACTCCACCGTACGCGCCCACACGCACCTTCACGCCCCGCCACACCGTCGCTTCACGCGCCGCCGTGCGTGACTGACACCTCTCGGACCAGAATCTTCCCCTCGTCGAGATACGCTGGTTAGATACCTCGTTTGCCCAATTCAGACCTTCGGTTGTCGTGAAACGAGCCTAGAACGAGAGTTAATGGTGTTCGATCGTTCTTCGGTGATCGTCGAGCATCAACCATTACCACCACTGCCGTTATGATCCTGGTGATATGTTTTGTCTGTGGACCACCGCGTTCTGAAATTATGAAGTCGTTGGAGCTCTGTACGTTATATTTTACAATTTTAGGAGTGTAATTGTAATATTTTGAGAGTGTTGGACTTATTCGTAATTTGACTTGTTTAGGGACCTAAATGTGTAAATTCTGATTTTTAGTGAGTAATAGGTGATAATGAGAAGTTTGGGACTAAATTGATAATATTGGAGAGTATTGGGGTTAAATTACAAATTTGAAAAATTTAGGGGTAAAATCGTAATTTTAGTAAAATATAGGGACATGACCGTAATTTTACAATTTTTCCAAATTTTAGCGAGGACATATAGATATAGAGAGTTTTGTGTGGATTGAGGTAAGTACAAAGCATGATGATTCCCTTAACATAAATGTTTGTTGATTGATGTTTGATATGTGAGTTACGTAATATAATATAATATATATTTATATATGTATGTTGGAAAATTGATTGAGAAATCGATAGCATGAGAACATAAATTGTGAATATAAATTTTGGGGTATAAATTGTATGCTTGTACTATGAATCGAAATAATTGAGTATTATGTGATTTTGAGATGAGTTGATGGATGAAATGCGATGAGATGTGTTGTATTGGATGTTGTGTGAGATGGTTGTTATGTTGCCGGATTTAGTATGATAATGGTCGGATATGCGAGATTAGCAGAGGTGTGTGGTTCAACCCCCCTCTTGCACATTTATGCGGGATTATATGGTGGGAAACCTTGGGGGTAAGAGATGGACTCTCCCAATGGTTTCAATCCATTATTATACCGAATTCGGATAGCAAACCTTGTTTGATTGAGATGTGTTGTTGTGAGTATGTTTTGCCTGAGTTAGTTGTCATATATATTAACTGTTATTTTCATATATTCACTATCATATATATATTTTGTTGGTGAGGTCATGTTGAGAGTATGAGTGTTTTTACTTATTAAGCTCTTTAAGCTCACCCCTCCCCCATTTCCCAAACATCCATGTTCGCCAGCGCAACAGTAGCAGTATCAGTACCAGGATTTGACTTGTTCACCACAGCCGTCAGTCGGGTTGGTCCATACATTTCTTTTGGCTTTTGAGATATGACATTTAGGATAACTTTCATGCTTTCAGACACTTTTGGTGTAAACACCTATTTGAGATTTATTTGATTGTATTTTATGGAATATTATTTTTCTTTACGAAATTTTGGTTCAGTGCATGACATATAGGTGCTCGAGCTGAAATGGTTCGCGGACCCCTTTCTAGGGTTGGGCCCGCTCTAGGGAGGGGGTCGTGACAAAATCCATAAAAAATTATAAGTTTGAAATAGAATTGTCAAAATTATTTAAACAAATAAAAACATAGTACGAGCTTCGCGGCGGAAACATATCATATCATATCTCATCAAAAGCTCATATTATATCGTAGCATAAGTGAAATCAAATGCGTATCAAATACAACTCTTGCAAAAGCAAATCCTTTTGAAAATAAACTTTTCAAAATAATTTTCAGAAAAACTATAAAAAAAAATGTATACAAAATATAACGTAAAACTAAGCTCTATAAACTAAATCAAATTCCAAAACCAACGTCATCAAAAATCCGTATCAAGCGTCCAGGAACTAACTCAAATGGATGAACAAATCAAGCGTTCAATGCTTGGGTCGCGCGCACAGATCGAGAAATTAACTAAATAGGATCATGTCGAAAGAGTAGCGGGTCGGTCCACTGCTGCTGGATAAGACCCTATACAAGTGCCACCGAAGTTTCAAAATCTTAAAACATTAATATCATACAAGCACTGTGGAGGAAACAAATCAAATCGTATCAAAAGAAAAAATCAAATATATTTTGTTTAAAATGAAAATTCTTTGAAAATAAATTTCTTAAAATACTTTCCAAAAAAACTAGCAAAGAACATTCATCCACATGTTAGGCACATCACACAATACTTAACAAATCCATCATCCATTAATAAATATCACATTTACAAAACGATAACATCATATCACATACTTGTTCTAAATAAAGTCAAATCGGCATATATATATGATGAGCGGTTAAAATGAACATATTTCCCACCCTTTATCTTAATATTTTGTGGGTGATATCGAGTTTTATAAGCAAATTGATGTGTTTTGAGTGTGTTTTATAAGTCGGAATAATATCAAGACTCAACTTATTCAACAAGGGATTAAGTCGGTAATTTTGGAAATTTATGGGCCAAATTTCAGAAAGCCAATTGAAAGCCACAAAAATCAATCGGAGAGTGCTAAACAAGATCAAAGTCAACGGTTACATGATCAAACATGATTCTATGATCAAAGTCAAGATGCGTTACTTGAAATTTAGGCAGAAGCTACAACTTGTAGCGCGTCGCAATGCTACCTCACTAGCGTCGCGACGCACCAATTTTGAAATAAAAAACAGTTGCGATGTGTCGATGGAAATTCATCCCAATTTCGCCTTGGATCCATATTTTAACAAGGAAACACCCTCAGGACCTCCTTTATAAGCATAAGTTTGCTCCAAAACCTAAAAGGAAGCCTCATAACATATGTTGAAGGCCTCATAGCAAAGTAAGGATGAGTTTTTGAACTGGTGTTGGAGTTTGAAGGCGAATTGGTTCCGTTCGAACGCGTTCTCGAACGCTACACGAACGCGAACCTTCTGTTTACTGTTCGAACGCGTTTTCAAACGCTACGCGAACGCGCACCCACTGAACTGAGTCATTTTCATCAGATTTCATACATAGTTCTCCTAGTAGCTATCCCCACATGTATGAATACAATGTGTTTAATGTATTACAATTCATATACCTATGTCATGATAACATTTGAGTATTATTTCTTGTGGTATATCGGATGGAAACCCAGACATAAATTTCGTAGCCGATTCCGAATGGACGGTAGTACGGTCTGTACTTGGGATACAATTCCACGTACCACTTGAGAAGGTGCTCACATGTGTGCTTGTGTGGTTAGTATGTGTGCTTGTGTTTTCTTGAATATAATATGCCAATGAAGTTGTATGTTTGTCGCTCATTTGATGTACTTCCAAGCATGAAATCTTAGATGTGAAATATATGTATAAGTTTTATTTTGTACATGTGAATTTAGAAGCATGATACTCTTGGAAATAAGTGCTACTTAAGCCTGATTAAATTATTACATAAATCCTGTCATTACAAGTGGCATGAGTAAGGGACCATTCCGAACCCAACGGTTTGAGGTCTTCCCTTGCGAGGGGTGAGTGCGGCCTTAAATCTCATTTTCCCGGTTCACACCGGGTGGCGACTCCATTATTCTCCGGTTTAGTCCCCCGTGGCTACTCCGTACTCCCGACCGGGCCGCGAGCCCGGGACAGCATGCGTCGCCCAGTTTTTGTGTCCCACACCCGGCAACGGCGCCAAAAACTTGATCGGCACACGTAATGCAAGCGTACATATCGCTCAAGTAGTATAAAAATATCGATCCCACGAGGACTTAATTTCTATTGTTGTTATTAATTATTGATTCTATTTATTTACAGGTATCTAATTAAAGGGAAAGATAATGATTGCTTGATTGGTTAGTTGAATGTGGATTTGCTAAATAAATAAAAACACAAAAGAAAATACAAAGGAAAATAAATAAAAGACACAAACATCTAGGGTTATGATTCCCCACAATATTATTCTAATGATAAATTAATTCTCTTATATATGTGTAATAAATGAGTTTGCTAACCTGAAACACGAAAATATGCAAAAGTCTCTTTTGATGGTCATATGCAAACACCCAAAATAACCCAATTAATCATATTCTTATGTTAACCAAGTTATTTGAATTCATTAATTTCAAGTTCCAATTATGGCTACCCCCGCCCTACAGGTATATTCCTGTCCTGTAAGGAAATCTACATAAGAGACTTTACCCTAAGGTGAGATCGTGAGCTATTGAATCTAAGGCTGAAACCTAAAATCATTTTTCCAAGTTCATTTTAAGTTTACCACATCAATCTTATTGGTGATCAGCAACAAGAAGCATTAAGCTTAAGATTCAATAAACAAACCAAAACATTAAACATAATATAAAGAAAATCAATTATAAAACTTGTGAATATTGTGCTTCATCACTTCCCTATAATAAAAATAAAATGATGGGGTTAATGGATCCTCTTTTAATATTTCATATGTAGAAATCTCACTTTATTATAATATAGAAATTGTCAATGTTACCCAATTAAGTCAAACCAGCCATAAAGACAGTGTTATTATTTGTCCATAAACCAGCCATATATGCGGTAATCATCTGTCACCTACCGACCATATATGCGGTGTCACATTATGTCAAATAAATAAAACCAGCCATTAAGGCGATATCAACTTTAATTCATATTATTAAATTATAAATAAGACCTGATGCATGATAAGACTAAGAAAGTGTGTGTGCGTTCACGTAGCATTCGAGAACGCGTTCGAACGGTAAACAGAAGGTTCGCGTTCGTATAGTTTTCAAGAACGCATTCGAACGGAACCAGACCTGATGTATTATGAGACTAAGAAAGTGCGTGTGCGTTCGCGTAGCGTTCGAGAACGCGTTCGAACGGTAAACAGAAGGTTCGCGTTCGTGTAGCATTCGAGAACGCGTTCGAACGGAACCAGACCTGATGCATGCAACATAAAGAATAAAGAAAACAATGTCAAGCTCAGTATGTCCGATTAAACGTATCTTGCATTCAACCAAACACACCTCAACCGGCGCGGAAAAGCATCGTGGTAAAGGGCTTTAATCTCCTCCCCATAGGGGATCTTTCATTGCACTTACTAGCCCATGTGCTCGATTGAATCACGCATACAAAGAATTAAAAGCAATAATATCAAACTTAGTATGCCCGATTGAACGTATCTTGCATTCAACCGAACACACATCGACCGGCGCGGCAAAGCATCGTTGTAAAGGGCTTTAACCCCTCCCCGTAGGGGATCTTTCATTCCACTTACTAAGCTCATGCGCTCGATTGAATCATGCATACGTAGAATTAAAAGCAATAATATCAAACGTAGTATGCCCGATTGAACGTGTCTTGCATTCGACCGAACACACATCAACGGGCGCGGCGAAGCATCATGGTAAAGGGCTTTAACCCTTCCCCATATGGGATCTTTCATTCCACTTACTAAGCCCATGCGCTCGATTGAATCATACGTAAATAAGCAACATGCAGAATTCAAGTGACGAAAAATAAATAAATAAATCCAAGCAACATGAAACAAAAGAAGGTGCCGTTTATTCAAGCGGTACGTGGAGTTGTATCCCAAGTACAGACCGCACTACCGTCCATTCGGATTCGGCTACAGAATTTACGTCTGGGTTTCCATCCTATATACCGCAAGAGACGACACTCTTTCATTCACCCAATACCACAACACGCATCATACACACACAAGATTCAACAAATAATTAAAATACAGTCAAAATAAATAGCAAAAATCAAATAAAGATGAGTGTGGAAAGTACCCTCAGGTTTAACCTTTTTGCCAACTTTCGGGCTTGCATTTCACGAACGTCGGAAAGGGTACAGCTCCTCAACTTCTCTGGTTCACTGGTTTAGCGTCCTAGCTCACTGTTTTGCTCTTTTGCTTGCCGTTCGGTCTCCGTTCTGCTGTTGTTCGGTCTCCGTTCTGCTGCTGTTCGGTCTCTGCTTTGCTACTCACTGTTCAGGTCACCTGTTTTGACGTTTCAACGAACTGTTTCGAGTGTTTTTCGTGGTTTTTTTAGTGTAGTTTTGTGTGGTTATTTCAAGGATTATAAGCGCAGTTTATGTTACTTTTAAAGGGATTTTAGGGACTGTTTTGGGAGTGGTTTGGGATGCTGTTTGGAGGTATATTTTCGGTGATGGAGGGCTGCTGTATGGGGAGATTTTCGGTGATGGGTAGAGGTTTAGAGGGTGCTGTGTTTCGGTTATGGAGTGGAGGAGATGAGGGAAATGGTTTGTGTTCTTCCTGTTGCTATTGCCGTGAGTGGCTAAGTCTCTTTGTGTTATGATTTTTCTGTGAGTTCTATGTCTGAGCTAGAGGAGTGCATGTCTTTGTTAGGGGTTGTTTATATAGAGAAGGGCTAGGGCTTCACCTTGTCTCACAAAGAAGGGATTTTGGCATTAAAATGAGGATTTGATTTGGTGTTGAGCAAGGAAAGTCAAAGATTGAGGGGGAAAAATCTTGGCTAGATTAGGAATACAAAATATTTAATTTGTTATGATTGATTTTAATTAGGCATGACATCTTTTTAATTTAGTATGTGATTCGTTTGGTTAGGAAGTTAATATGTTTGATTTATCTTTATTAGGTATGATTATATTTTATGTTTTATTTAATTGGTAAATGGTTTAAATATTTTATTTAATATTTAATGTTTAATTTAGTTAAATTGGGATGTGTTTTATGGGCTTTGGGGAGCTAATTGGGCTGGGGTGCGAGGCTAGCAGCAAAACCAAAAACACCGACGCCGTTCGAATGCCAATTCGAACGCTACACGAACGTCCGTAATCTGTCTGACGTTCGAACGAAGTAAGGAACGCAGCCTAACGAAGACAGTGAACTTGTGAAATGAACTTGATGACGTACTTATTCTGAATTTCCCCTTCCGACCTCCGTTTCCCGCCATATCCTTAGCTAAAAAGGTAGTGCCTCCAACTGAGACTCATCATCTGGTTTCACATGCGAAAATGCAATGCCTACAGTCGCCCCCACTTTGATGGGACTTGTGCAGTATGTGACTTTGAACAATCCTATCAAAGTTATGCAATGCATTTTCACTTACCTGGCTCGGCTGCTGCCTTGAGCTGAGTTGGTGCTCAGCGGACCTCGATCCTGGGATGCGTCCCGATAATTGCAACCGACAACGGGGGCAGCTCGACCCTGGGCACCTCGACCCAATACCACTGACTATAGGGACCTCACCCTCGAACTGATGATGTAGTGGGTACCTCGACCCGGAACTACAACTGACAACGGGGGCACCTCGACCCCGGGCACATTGACCAACACCGCTGACTATAGGACCTCGCCCTTGAACTGATGATGTAGTGGGTAACTCGACCCTAGGCACCTCGACCCGGAACTACAACTGACAACGGGGGCACCTCGACCCTGGGCACATCGACCCAACACCGCTGACTATAGGGACCTCGCCATCGAACTGATGATGTAGTGGGTTCCTCGACCCTGGGCACCTCGACCCGGAACTACAACTGACAACGGGGGCACCTCGACCCTGGGCACCTCGACCCAATACCACTGACTATAGGGACCTCGCCCTCGAACTGATGATGTAGTGGGTACCTCGACCCTGGGCACCTCGACCCGGAACTACAACTGACAACGGGGGCCTCGCCCTCAAGCTGATATGGGCCTCGCCCTCGAGCCGACATGATATGGGCCTCGCCCCCAAGCTGATATAGGCCTCGCCCCTTGGGACTAATCCCAAAAACTAAAATTGCGATGAAGCTGCTTGGCTCATTTCTGCCGCTTTCTCCTTTCTTCGAACCTGCGAACACAAAACGAAAACAAACACGAAGAGAATGCAATGTTACGTGTATGCATGAATGATTTTCTTATTCCGTTGGGTTAGGTCTTCTGCTAATACTCGTGGTGACTGCTCGGTCTTCTCTCCCTCAGGCAAAGTATTGCTTCAATCTGTCTACGTTGATCGGCTCGGTGAACTCGTTCCCCTCCAAGTCTGATAGCTTCACTGCTCGATTTCCCATTACCTTCTGCACTATGTAAGGTCCTTCCCAGTTTGGTCTGAATTTTCCTCTCGGATCTGTCGTCGACGGCCTCGACTGCTTAAGTACCAAATCACCCTTTCTGATCTTGGTAGGACGCACTTTCTTGTTGAATGCCCGAGCTAGTCTCTTCTGACAACTGCATGTGATACAAAGACTTCGTTCTCTTCTCATCCAATAGTGCTAACTGATCAAACCTCTGTGCGGCCCATTCCCGTTCCGGTAATTCTGCCTCTGCTAATACCCTCATAGACTGTATTTCCACTTCTACTGGCAATACTGCTTCCATTCCATAGACCAAAGAGTAAGGTGTGGCCTCTGTTGCTGTTCTTACTGATGTTCTGTACCCCCACAAAGCATACGGTAATTTCTCGGCCCAATCTCTGCAATTTTCTGTCATCTTGGCTAGAATTGTCTTTATTGTCTTGTTGGCTGCCTCAACTGCTCCATTAGCCTGCGGCCTGTATGGTGAAGACTTATGATGACCTATCCCATACCTCTGTAACATCGCCTTGGTCTCTCCCTGAAACTGGACTCCATTGTCCGTAACCACGTGATGCGGCATACCGTACCGGCATATGAGATTCCGGGCTATGAACTTAGCCATTTGTTTTACCGTGACATTACGGAATGACTCGGCTTCTACCCATTTCGAGAAATAGTCCACTGCCACCACTATAAAGCGATGTCCGTTTGATGCATTCGGTCGAATTTCCCCAATCATATCAATCCCCTCATGCTGAGAAAGGCCACGGCTCTGACAACCCGTGCAACTCTGTGTGCGGTAAGTGATTCAAATTACCGTGTGCTTGACAGTCATGACAGTGCTTTACCATCTTCGCGCAATCTGTTTCCATGGTTGACCAATAAAAACCTTGTCTCACTATCTTGCGGGACAGATTCAACCCGTTCATGTGCGGACCACATGCCCCGGCATGTATTTCTTCCATTACATGCTGAGCTTCTTCTTTTCTCAAACACTTCAACTGAATACCGTTTGCTTGCCTCTTGTACAGTTCCCCTTTCAAAATCACATACCGGGAAGCTAACTTCTGAATGGCTATTCTGTCTTTCTGCACCTCTTCCGGGAGTTCACCATGTTCCAGATACCTCTGAATGTCATAATACCAAGGTTTACCGTCGTCGACCTCAACTTCCAGAATTTTTCTATCTCATAAACAGGTTTGCTTGCTGTTGTCAGTATCAACGGTCTCATCACTAACTTTTCAGGATTTTCCCATCGCTGCTAGTGTAGCCAATGCATCTGCCATCTGATTCTCTTCTCTCGGTAAGTGCTGAAACTTACACTCGGGGA
>SKCR01018158.1:0-20402 GCA_019454045.1 Zanthoxylum bungeanum | reverse complement strand
CAACTCAGTTCGAAGCAGCAGGCAAGTCAGGTGGCAGCTGGCGAGCCAGGTAAGTAAAAATGCATTGTATAAATTTTGATAGGATTGTCATTGTCACACACTGCACAAGTCCCATCAAAGTGGGGGCGACTGTAGGCACTGCATTTTTGCATATAAGTCCCGATGATGAGTCTCACATGGAGACACTACCTCTTTAAATTATGGAAGTTGTGGGAAACGGACGTCGGAAGGGAAGATTCAAAAATTGACATCTTATTGGATTTAATTCGCTTGTTTAGCCTCGGGTTCGCTTGTTGGATTTTTGTTTTAAAACTTAACCTTGGCCCAAAACCCCCGTAAATAACTTAACCTCGGCCCAAAACCCCCGCAAACCACTTATCATTGGCCCAAAAACCTTGCAATCTACACCAAGCCCACACATCAAGCCACACGCCCACCTAGCCCACAAAACCAAAGCCACACACCCACCTAGCCCAAGCCCATTAAATTACATCCAATAATATTTAAAACATTTAAAACACATGTCAAAAATTAAATTAAATCAAAACAAATCTCAATCAAATTAAATTAAATAAAATCAAATAAAATCAAGATAAATCACTTCCCTAATTAAAAGATTTTTCCCTATCACACACAAATTAAATATTCCCCCCATAATTACAATATTCTTTCCCTACCTATACAAGGTAAACCCCAACCCTTGCCTATAAAAAGAAGCCTAAACCCAACCTTGAAACCCCTAGCTCATTCTCACAAAAACACAAAAAGATAACTTAAGTGATCCACGCCTCTCTCCACTCTCTCGGCCAAAGGCAACCACAATCCCTAACACTTTAACAGTCCATACATTCAACACATAAACACCCCATTTAAACAGCCCACTGCCTTCGACATCAACAACCCCATAAACCCTAATTCCCCTCTCATTCACGTGAACCATACTAATAAACCACAAGATGCCCAGACCATGACACTTACACATCATTCACAAACCACACTCAAAACCTCACGTCCCCTTGCAAAAACACAAAAAAGACCTTTCACGCCACTCACAACAAAGCCTCATTCAACAGAACCACTCACGCACATTCACAGCCCTTCACGCCTCTCTTTTAACAAAACACAGACTTCACGTCCCCTAAGCAGCTTTCAAGCATTAAACGCACCTGGCAGACCACGCGCCATTTGAGATCCATCACTCCACTCACCCTTGTATGCAACCCATGCACATGTGAAATAACCATCAAACTGCCGTGAAAACTGCCCTAAACTGCCCAGCAAACTACCGTGAAAACCCCCCAAAACTGCCCAGTTTTTACCGCACAAACTGCCCAGTTTTACCGCACAAAACCCCCTAAAACAGTCCATATTTTACCATAAAACTGCACCAGAAACTGCCCCGTAAAACCCGCAAACCGTAAGCCAAAACAGTCCCACTTTACCACAAAATAGTTAGTCAATACCGCAACCAGAAACAGCCGTAAAATAGAGTAAAACAGCAGCCCGAACAGCAAAACAGTGAAGGAAAACGTTGAACCAGTGAACCGGAGGAGTTGCGGAGCATCAACCCTTCTGACGACCGCATACCGCACTTTCGAGAGACGATTTAAGAGGTTAGACCTGAGGGAACCTTCTTTATTTATTATCCTTTATTTTTATTTATTTTATTACTTTATTTCACATGAGTATTATGGATTGGTGCATGATGTGATTTCCGGATGAACGGAATATGTGTTCTCTCTTGTGGTATATCAGATGGAAACTCGGACGTAAATTTTGTAGCCGAATCCAAATGGACGGTATTGCGGTTTGCACTCGGGATACAATGCCACGTACCACTTGAGAGATTCACATTTTTCACTTTATTTTATCTTGTTCGTCTATTATTCGCATTTTTACATTCCGCCATTTACTTTCCGTACGTTATTTGTTTGTGTATTGATGATATAATGCGCATGGGCTAGCTAGGGTGGATTAAAGGTTCTCTATTCGAGGGAAATGCCTAAAGGCTACCTTTACCACGATGTTTTGCCGTGCCGGACGAAGTATGTTTGATTGAATGTGAGATATGTTTAATCGGATATACGGAGTTCCACATTATTGTCTCATTCATTTGTATGCATTGTAACATAAGTGCATGGGCTAGCTAGGGTGGATTAAAGGTCATCTATTCGAGGGAAATGCCTAAAGGCTACCTTTACCATGATGTTTTGCCGCGCCGGACGAAGTATGTTTGATTGAATGTGAGATATGTTTAATCGGATATACAGAGTTCAACATTATTGTCTCATTCATTTGTATGCATTGTAACATAATGCGCATGGGCTAACTAGGGTGGATTAAAGGTCCTCTATTCGAGGGAAATGCCTGAAGGCTACCTTTACCACGATGTTTTGCCGCGCCTTTTATTATGTCATTTACCCTTTGCATATCATTGCTTTATTTACTCATGCATTGCATTCTAGTGCGCATGGGCTAACTAGGGTGGATTAAAGGTCCTCTATTCGAGGGAAATGCCTAAAGGCTACCTTTACCACGATATTTTGCCGCGCCGGATGAGGTACACTCGATGGAACGTGAAATGTGTTCAATCGGGCATACGAGGTCCTACATCGTGTATTTGTTTATCCATATATGTGTTTGTGTCATTTCAGATGCCATTTTGGCAATCTCGTTCGAACGCGTTTCCAAACGCTACATGAATGCATGCATCCTGCCTCATTCCGTTCGAACGCATTTACGAACGCTACACGAACGTATACATTCTGTCTCGTTTCCGTTCGAATGCATCTCAGAAAGCTACTCGAACTCGCATGCATTTTATTGTATCATGCATCGGGTCTTATCTCATTCAAACGCGTTATCAAACGCTATACGAACGCGGACATTGTGTTTATCGTTCGAACGCGTTATCAAACGCTACTCGAATGCTTGCATTCTGTTTACCGTTCGAACGTGTTTACGAACGCTACACGAACGACACACACTAGACAGATTCCTTCATCATGTTTCATGCATGTTTGTTTCCTTAGTCATTCATTTCCTCATCATATGCCTAGTTAGCTCTCTTTAATATTTATGCCTTTACCGTTATTGTTTATTTATATTTTCCACATCTATTTATTCGATATGCTCATGAGATTGTGTGCTCGCTTTTATTATAGTTGTTATTAGTTACATTATTGTACTTTATTGTTTAATACGTTCATGAATTATGTATTTTGCCTTTATTTCTTTCATTTACGATTATGAGCTTGCAAACTTGCATGTTGCTTAAATTATCTGGTACGTGTTGCATGAGATTTGGTTGTACTATTGCATAAATCCTTTCATTACAAGTGGCATAAGTAAGGGACCATTATGAACCCAACGGTTTGAGGTATTCCCTTGCGAGGGGTGAGTGCGGCCTTAAATCATTTTCCCGGTTCACACCGGGTGGCGACTCTATTTTTATTATTGTCCGGTGTAGTCCCCCTTTGGGCTACTCCGTACTCCCGACCGGGCCGCGAGCCCGGAACAACGTCATCGATTTCTGTGTCCTACAGCTTCTTAAAAGGACATATCCAAGTTGTCGGTCTAAACTGTGGCAAACAGGGTCACTAGAAGTGTGACTGTCGTATGGACAAGGCAGACATGAAGGAAGTGAAGACGGGATAAGGTTCCAGCTTCAAGAATGTTTGTTATAAACATGTTCACTGCTGGTGTTAAAATTGGATTTTTGATACTAGATGTGGTACATGAATATATGTACTGATGTGCGGGATCTGCTGATAAGCAGGAAACTGGCTTCAGATGAGATCGACCTACAAGTTGGAAACAGAACGAGAGTCGCTGTTTTGGCCGTAGAAACCTAAGTTTTGGACCTGCCCTTTGGGCATGTACATAAATTAGGAAACTGTTAAAATGTACCTAGTTTGGCTAGCAACATTATCTCTATATCTAAGTTTAACCCGTTGCAGGTATAACTTTTTATTCTAGAACACTAAGTGTTTTGTTTATACAGATGATATTGAGATAAACACATTAGATGTGAATAATTGTATTTATATTTAGAATATAAATTAAATCTCATACATATAACATGACAAACAAATAGCTCAAACTGAAATAATCAAATGAGACTTATTTGTGGCATTGTTGTCTGGGACACATAAACAATACTCGTATATCCACACTTTCGAAGAGTGGGTACTAGGACGGATTTGATTCTAATTCAAATGATTTCTACGAATCTAGTTTATTGGGCAAAGTGCCTAAAATACCTTTTACTTGGAAAAAGTGCAAATGCCACCGATCTATTAGCCCTCGTTCATTGTGACGTAAGTGGGCCCATGTCTAGCTAGGCTAGAGGTGGACATGAATACTTCATAACCTTTACAGATGTGGCATTGCGTCACGGTTATGTGTATCTTATGAAACACAAGTCGGAAACTTTTGATGAATTCAAAGAGTTTTGACACGAAGTAGACAAACAGACCGGCTAAAGTATTAAAACATCACGATTGGACCGTGGTGAAAATATTTAAACAATAAGTTTCTCGATTATTTGAAAGAGTATGGTATTCTTTCACAATGGACTCCTCCCGAGACACCTCAATTTGACGGTGTATCCGAACGGAGAAACCGGACCTTGTTGGACATAGTTAGGTTAATCATGAGTCGCTCTGAGCTACCAATTTCCTTCAAGGGATAAGCATTAAACAGTGCAATACTTATTTTGAATAAGGTTCCATGAAAATATGTTAGACAGATTTCATATTAGATATGAATAAGAAAGAAACCAGATTTCTCATTCCTGAGATTTGGGAATGCTGGGCATATGTTTAGAAGGTACCAAACTAGAACCCAAATCGGATGAGTGCCTATTTGTAATTAGTTGTCCTAGGGAAACTAAAGTATAGTATTTATACAACTCACTAGAGAACAATGTAATTGTTGCTCTCCATGTGGTTTTCCTAAGAGGAATTCCTATATGCAGTGGTAAGTGAGAGGAAAGTAAAACTTGATGGAAATTGGAGTAATACTGTTCCAGGCACCGAGTCCTCACGGAACAACAATAGTTCATCAGGGATGAAACTAGACCAATAATCTTCGAATACAAAAGAACCGCATAGGTCGGAGAGAGTCAGAAAACAACCTAAGAGGTATGGATTTCTGATCTCACCTCATGTAGATTTCAATCTTATTGAGGGAGACGAACTGACTACATATAAGGAAATGATACAAGGTATCGACTCCCTTTTATGGCAAATTGTCATAAAGTCCGAAATGGATTCCATGTATATCAACCAAGTTTGGATACTATTTGATGTACCAAAAGGCATTGTGCCTATTGGTGAGTCTTCATGGTGAAGACATACATGAAATATGACAACATACAAACGTACAAAGCTAGGCTTGTAGTGAAAGGGTATCGTCATCAACATAGTGTCGATTACGATGAAATATTTTACCTGTTGCCATGATTAAATCCATTTGGATAATGCTTGCTAATGTTGCATGTTTCATTTATGAAATATGGCAGTTGAACGTCAAAATCACTTTTCTTAAGCGGAAACCTTTAGGAGGATGTTTACAACATCCTGACGGTTTTGTCGTGCCGGAACATGCAAACAAGATTTGCAAGTTAAATCGATCCATTTATGGATTGAAGCAAGCATTGTGTTCTTGGAACCAACGTTTTGATGATATCATAATGGTATATGACTTCATTCAAAATAATTATGATTATTGTGTATATAAGGAGGTTAGTGGGAGTGCACTAACAATGATTGTCCTATAAGATGATGATGTATTGCTTCACAGCAATGACATTCCCATATTAACAATCGGTGAAAGCTTGGCTTTCATTAAAATTCTCCATGGAATACCTGGGAGAAGCAGACTTTATTCTAGGAATAAAGATCTACTGGGATAGATCTAGAAAGCTGCTGACAACCCTTCCATAGTTCGTACGTTTTTTTTTAAATGTATGTGACCTGATGTCTCATATGCTTTGAGCATATATAGACACTATAAGGCCGATCCAGGTGATAGTCACTGGATTGATGTTAAGAACATCCTTGAGTATCTTAGACCAATAAAGGATACGTTCTTAATCTATGGAGGAAGAGAACTTGAAGTGACTGGGTTCACCGTTGCAAGTTTCCAAACAGACAAAAATGACTATAAGTCATAATAAGGGTACTATATAGTTTGAATAACGGAACATTGAGCTGGAAATCTTCCAAACAAGATACTTTTGCCGAATAAACAACAAAAGCGGAATATTGCTGCAGCTGAGGCAGCAAAAGAAGCAATTTTGGATCTGTAAAATTCCTAATTAGATTAGGAGTAGTTCTGTTAGCAGCTGAGCTAGGCTACATCACAGGCTAAAGAATTAATGGTCTCATCAATGATCCAAGTATATACTTCAACTATTTCATCTGATTCGTCGGATCATACATCGTGGCGATGTGATAATTAAATAAATCCAATCAGATGATAACAATGCAAATCCGCTGACGAAAGCTGTTTCTCAGCAGAAGTTTGAGCGACCCATACATAGTTCAGGTGTAGGACACTTAAGTGATTGACTATAGGCCAAGTGGGAGATTGTTGGACAATTATGACCCATAGCATCACTATTTGTACAGAACATGGCGTTGTTGTACAAATTAACTATGTGACAAAGGAAATTGCTCTTTTATCATTTGTAATTGGATTACCAAGATACATAAATGATAAAAGTCCATATGATTAGTACCTGATTAATATAATATGAGACAATATTAATCCACTAAGGTTTAATGATTAAATATCCCTAGTCGTAGTATTATCGAGACTAGACATCGATAATGCGGAATAGACTAGTATTGCAATTGTGCGCGTTGTGGGAGCATAACGGCATAGTTCTCATATATTTAAGTATTGGATACTTATGCAAGTGTGATAGGAGGTTGTGTTTACCGATGGTACGGGAACAACTTCGCTCTGGATAGACCCCTCGGAATCCCATTGGTAGCATGACTATGTGTCTATGGGAATCCAAATCAGGGTAGGTGTATTTGGTCTTAACCTGAGACTTGCATCGCTAATACTTATGATAATCAGTATACTTTGGTTTTGGTCGTCCGGGGCTTTAACAGGTTCTGTGTACGCCTCTTCTGGGTATACTGAGAATAGTAGTGTATTGGGTGTGATGTCAAGATGGAAGTATCACTCCAGTCATATGGAGATGATGATCACGCAGGATATAGAACTGGTACTCTTTAGTACTGCAGTCATCGGGATAATATGACTAGGTCATGATTATCCGATTATAGAGACTAGTTACCAGAGATCTGATATATACTTCGTACGGGGCAGACACAATTCCAGCCCCAGGCCTAGCATACGACATTCGATACTGGATCGCTATACGCAATACTACGTATACTACGCCTGACATATATTATATATTCCTAAAAGAATATTTTTGGAGAATTGGGTAGGCACGGTGCTTTGCTAGAAGCCAACCATGTCTTGTAAATCGGTAAGGACATTGTACTGGGTACGCACGTATTCGGATAGTCCGATAACCGTATTTACTGCCAACATATCCAGGGATCTCTTGGGTGGCATCCCGAAGATTCACTGATGATGTTTTACTCGAACAAAATTAATATGAGATTAATTATGAGAGAAATAGTTAATCTGGGATTAATTGCATCGAGAATTTATCTGGGAATAAATTCGTCAAAGAGAGAGAACGCGATTAATTTGGAATTAATCGGTAAAGTAAATTTAATAGTTAAATTAAATTTTACTATTTAATTTATTTAATTGGGCTAAAATAATATATTAGATATATTAATTGAAATTAGATTTCAATGCGGAATTAAAGTTGGATTTTAATTCAAGCGAACGAATTAATTTGGAATTAATTCGCGAGCGACTTCCGTAATAATTTGCTAGGTATTATTATTTAATTAAATTAGATTTAATTATGTCGCGATGGAAAATTCATTTAATCGGATTAAGCGAACCCGAGCCCGGAGTGTGTGGAGCAAGCCACTTGAATTTTGAATTAAAGTGGGTCCCACCAACTTACATCACATGTCTATCAAGTCTCAACTTGAGTGATGGAAGTGGTTGGAGGCATTAAATGCCATTTTTCCCTCCAACACTTTGCCTTTCCTTTTGGTAAAAGTATATACACACTTTTGAGAGTTGACTTGGTTAATTTTATTTTAGAAAAAAAAAACACAAAACTCTTATCTCTCTCTTTTCTCTACCTTGGCCGAATGGCCTTGGAACTTCTTGGCCGAATGGCCATGGTTCTTGGCCGAATGGCCTTGAACTAGGCCGAATGGCGTTGCCTCTTTAAGGCCGATTGGATCCTTCTCTCCCAAGCCGAATATTACTTCTCTAGGAGGGCGATTTTGAGCTTATTTTGTTCTAGCTAGCACTTAAAGGAGTCAAGTGAAGGTGATAAGGATATTTACCCAAGAGTTTGGAACTCGATCTCAAGCTCTGAAGCTTCCAACACATCCAACAAAGAAGGAAAAAGTTTTGAACTGAATCCGATCAATGTGAGTATTCCGCAACTCCCTTTTGATTTATTCACACACAAATCACAGCTTAGAGATCTTGGCATGTTCTATGAACACTAACAGTTTATATGGAGGAGCTACTGCACTGTTCTCTTCTTCTGTTACTATTTCCTCCTGAAATTCCACTTCTTTTTCTTTACTGCCTAAGTCCTGAGAGGTGTCTTTACTATCTTTTCCGCTCCTGAGGGTTATGGCTTGACACTGCTCTGTGGGGTTGACTTTAATATTACTAGGAAACACCTATTTTCTGTTGATTAGTCATGGAAGAAGCAATCTACCCAATCTGCACTTCTAACGACTTCATTGTCGCCCTTATATTGCCCATATGTGTTTCAATATTGTTCAGTCTCGACTCATTTTTCTCAAACCTCTCTGAAGTTTTAGCAACAAACATGCTCATGAGGTCTTCTAGGGAATGTTTCTGCTTTGATCTTTGACTGTTGAAGCTAGAAGGATAGTTAGGCATAAGATTGCCTTTATAGTTGTTGAAGTTTTGATTGTTAATATTTTGTACTTGCTCATATCCTCCGTTAGGTAAGATAATTCTATTAGCAGCAACAACTTCAATAGATAGTTGGCCCTATTGATTGGTCAATGATGCTAGATGAGTTGTGAGGGATGACACTTGAGATGTAAGTGAAATAATATGATCCACCTCGTATATACCCACCACCTTAGGAACACTAGTGCGTTTGCTTGGCCATTGGAAATTGTTTATATTCGTCTCTTCTAATAAAGCATAGGCGTTAGTAGATTTCTTGAACATGATTCCTCCAGCAGCTGCATCGACCATAGTCCTATTTGGACCGTTCAACCCATTGTAGAATAACTGAATCTGAACCCAGTCTTCAAAATTATGTTGTGGGCACCTCCTAAGTATACCTTTAAAGTTCTCTCAGGCTTCATACAGATTCTCAATCTCTAACTACCTAAATATGCTAATTTTGTTGGACAATTATGACCCATAGCGTCACTATTTGTACAGATCATGGTGTTGTTGAACAAATTAACTATGTGACAAAGGAGATTGCTCTCTTATCATTTGTGATTAGATCACCAAGATATATAAATGATAGGAGGTCCCTATGATTAGTTCCTGGATTGAGAATGATATGAGACAATATCAGTCCACGAAGGATTCATCATTAAATATCGATAGTCAGAGCATTGTCGAGATTGGACATCGATAAATGCGTAAAAGACTAGTATTACACTTTTTCGCGTTGGGAGGGTACAACAACATAGTTCTCATATATTTGGGTATAGGATACTCATGCAAGTGTAATAGGAGGTTGTGTTTTACCGATGGTACGGGAAACAACTTCGCTATGGATATACCCCTCGGAATTCCATTGGTAGTATGACTATGTGTCTATGGAAGTCCAAAATCAGGGTAAGTGTATTTGGTCTTAACCTGAGACTTGCACCGCTAATACTTGCGACAATTAATGTACTTTGGTTTTGGTCCTCCAGTGCTTTAACCGGTTTCTGTGTACGCCTCTTCTGGGTATATCGAGAATCATAGTTTGTTGGGTGTGATGTCAAGACGGAAGTATCACTCCAGTCATAGTGGAGATGATGGTCACGTAGGATACGGTATTGGTTCTCTTAAGTACTGCAGTCATCGGGATAAAATGACAAGGTCATGTTTATCCGATTATAGAGACTAGTTACTAGACATCCGACATATGCTTCGTACGGGGCAGACACAATTCTAGCCCAGGCCTAGCACGTGATCATCCGATACTGGATCGAAATACGCAATACTACGTATACTACGCTTGATATAGATCCTTATATTCCTGTAAGGATATTTCTGGATAATTGGGTAGGCATGTCGCTTTGCTAGAAGCCAACCTTGTCTTGTAAATCGGTATAAACGTAGTACTAGGTACTTACGTGTTCGGATAGTCCGACGACCGAATTTACTGCCAACATATCCGGGGATCTCATGGATCGCTACCCGAAGATTCACCGATGACGTATGACTCGTACTTTTATCAATCCGGGATTAATTAGATGAGAGAGAAAATTAATCTGGGATTAATTACGGAGATATTTTATCTAGGATAAAATATCAATTAAAGAGAAAGAACGATTAATTTAGAATTAATCGATAAAATAATATATTTGATATATTATACAAAATTAGATTTCGACGCGGAATTAAAATTAGATTTTAATTCGGGCAAACGAGTTAATTTAGAATTAATTCGTTAGCGACGTGAATAGTGATTTCGCTAGGAATAATCATTTAATTGTGTCACAACGGAAAATTCGTTAATTTGGAATTAGCGAACCCAAGCCCGAGATTGTTTGCGAGCACATTCGCATTTTGAAATCGAGTGCGGCACGCAAGTCAAATCAAGCGTCAAATCGCTAGTCGCATCAAGCGTCAAATCATTAGTCACTTTGAGTGATGTGACAACTTGTCACTTGATTTGATTGATTGATGTGAGTTGATTGAAGTTGATGGAAAGCATTTTATGGATTTGAAAGACATTTATCATTATTTTATTAATAATTTTTTGACTTTCAAATTAAGTGTATTAGATACACTTTTCTTCCAACAACACACATAATTCGTCTCTCTCTCTCTCGGCCATTTGGCCATATTCTTCACTGGTTTTTCTGGGCAGAAACCGTGAGATGGGAAGCAAAGTGTGATGGTTTTTTTGGCAAAAACATCAAGAGCTAGCACTCCGAGAGACAAACGAAGGTGATAAGGAAGTCCACCCATGAGCTTGGAACCATTTCGCGAAGCTTGGAGCTTGATGGAGCTCAACCAATGACCGAAAATGGAGACACCACAACAGCTCACTGCCGTGAGGAACATAAGGTAAAAATCATATTTTTGTTCATCGAACCGTCACTCAACCGATCGATGTGAGTATTCCGCAACTCCCTCGTTGTATTCGCACTTGTTTCATGCTTGTTTAATGATCTTGGGATGTTTAGAAAACTCCAACAATGGTATCTATGAGCAAGGTTGAGCATGAAAATGATTAGGGCTTAAAATTTGGGTAAAATGTATTTGAGGATGTTTTGATTAAATTGGATGAATTAATATGCTTAATACATGTTTAATTAAGGATTGATTAGATCAATTTGATGAAAAATTGTTTGGAAAATTTTTCCCCAAAATTGTTGGCTTGGCCGAATATGTACTAGCCCTAAATGTCTTGGAATTTTGATTTTTTGTTCATTGGATGAATTGGAATCATTCGGGAATGTTGATTTAATGTCGATTGTGGATTTAATTGGATTGAAACCGAATCGGACACAAATTGCCCAAATTGCCGAGAATGATATAACATGTAATTGGGTTTGATTTTTGTTAAAATGTGTTGGACATGTTTTAATGTTAAATAGCATGATTAATTAGGCTAATTGATGTTTTATAAATGTTAATTGGGTAATTAATTGTGTAATGCATTTGAGTAATTAAATTGTGAAATTGGATGTTTGTAATTTAATTATGTTGGGCCTATTTTGTGAAATTGGGCTTAAGTGTTGTAATTGGGCTTATTGGGCTTGGTTGTACCAATTTGGGTTTAGGCAAAATTGGTTGGATCCAATTGGGCCCAAAACCGCTTCCATAAAGCCCAAATACGACTAATGGACCTTTAAAGTTTAATTGGGCCTAATGGGCCTAAATTGATTTCTGGGCTTATGGGGTAACTCCCGGATTGGACTTTGGTTATTGGGTTTGACCCGAGTTGACCTAAAGTCCACGCCTTAAAGAAATTAATTAAAAGCCCATTGGACTTTAATTAAATTGACGTTGGACGTTAATCGGGGTTTGAGACCCGTAACGATTAAATTTGGAATTTAAGTCGTAAAAGGTTTATTAATAAAGTGTAGTATTTAATTTGGAATTAAATAAGCGAATTAGTATTAAATACAAATTGAATTGGATTTAATTATGTAGTTTAATTTAATTCGAGAATTCGTACTTATTCGCAAAACGAGTTTGACTCGCGCAAAATCAAATCGTTGTTTGAACATTGGATGGTCACTAATTATCAGATTAATTAATTTGATTAGATTGATTGATAAGATGCTTGTGTGAATACATGGTTGCGATGCATGAATAGTGTATATCGGATGGATATTGGTTGGGTGGGGCAATTTTAGAAATTGTTGTAATAAATTTGATTTATTAATTGGACCTGCGTGTCCAGCCTTATCACCTCCTTATTCTTTGTATTCTCTTCTCACCTATTCCCCTCAATGTAAATGAGGTTTCTTTAGAAGTGTAGTGTAACGGGTAGAAGTAAATACTTGTGCTAACGGGAGAGAGAAAGGGAGAGATTTGATCTAGGATCATTGTGTAAAGTATCCATCCTCATATCATTATTATTTTATTATACGCGCTTTATTATGTATTTAGAATGCATGTTTAAGGGTGTATAATGATGAGATCTTAACAAAGATAATAAATTGGTTGCCAATTTCCACTCAAAAAACCCTCGTAAAATATTAAGCGTTTTTCCTTCCATTGAGTGATTCTTACTCAAGATCTGAGACTGGCATTGGCTTGTTGGCCAAAGTCAAGGCCTTTGTCCGTCGAGGACATGTTTGAATCACGAGAGCTTTGTTCCATATTGGTGTCTTGTCCAAGTTGTGGTTTTTTGGCCAAAGTCAAGACCACTTCTTGTCCATCGACATTGATTATGAAGCTTTCCATGGTCAATGGGTCGCGCTTAACTGGAATCACTAAGTTTGTTGTGCCAAAGCCAATGCTTAGTTGATTCAGAGGAAAAAGGTTAGGTAATATATTGGATATATTGGCATATATAAGATATATGTTTCGGACTTGGATGTCCATCTACTGGATCTAGGAATTGGATTGGATCCAATTGATCTTAGAGATCTACGTAGTTAATTATCATACAATTTGTTGGCCAAAGTCAAGATTGTGTGATATTTAACGGGATCCTAGCCCACTAGGAAACACGGTTTCCCGAGTACTTGACAGAGGGTTAGAGGCTCGCTGAAAAATAGTGGGAGGCAAGAATTGAATTTGCAATATTCATTTAATTACTTGCCATACGCACTCAATCAAATATCATTCGTCAAATATATTAAATGTTAGTTGGACTAATATTTAAATTGTTGTTTTAATTAACAGTTGGACTGTATTCAAATAATTCATTTATAGTTGGTTATATAATTGGATTATAGTAATCAATATATTTGATTTAATTAAGTATAGTCGATTAATATAGTTGGACTATAATAATCATTATATTTAATAGTACCAAAATCGTTGATTAAATAGTTGGACTATTAGAATCAAGATAAAATTGAAAGATTGACATTTAAAACATAATCCTAGGGAAAATTTATTTAAATGGTTTAATTTTCAAATTGGGAATAATATTTCAGGATAGTCCTGAAATCTAATAAGTTAGTTTATTTGATAAAATAACATATTAGGCCTAAGCCCGGAGTTAAGCAAATAGTAGAGCATGGTCTTTGGAAGATTCATGTGATGATAACTTTAGTGCTTAATCCATTAAGCTTGTCGCAGTAGACTCCTTAATTTCTGAATCAGAACTAAGGATTAGATCCTTAAAGTATGATAATGAAATTGAAGGATCTTCATAGATCTATTTTAGATCTTAGAAGTACTAAATTGCAATACTAACTCTTGGAGAGTTAATGACTATTCTCAAGGAGACAAAGTCAAAATTTGCAATAAGGCAAGTAGCACAAGGCGCACCTTACTTCGATACTCTAGAAACCCGAGGCTAGGCCAAAAGCTTCTTGAATGTGAAAAGGGCAAAGGCAAAATCATTATAATCTTCTGGGAATATAAATGACATATCCCAAAATATCTGCTTAAATTGTGGCAAACGGGATCGCGGAAGCGTTACTGCCGTTTCGACAAAGCAGACATGAAGGAATTGAAGACGAGCAAGGCTCTGACTTCAAATTTGTTTGTCAAGATTATGTTCACTACTAGTATTGAAATTGGATTTTAAATACTTAGTGTGGTACATAAATACATACTGATGTTCAGAATCTGCTATGAGCAGGATACTGACTTCAGTTGAGATTAATCTGCGAATTGGAAACAGGACTGTGGGAACACAGAAACTGGGTGACGCACGCTGTCCCGGGCTCGCGACCTGGTCGGAAGTACGGAGTAGCCACGGGGGACTAAACCGAAGAATAATAGAGTCGCCACCCGGTATGAACCGGGAAAATGAGATTTAAGGCCGCACTCACCCCTCGCAAGGGAAGACCTCAAACCGTTGGGTTTGGAATGGTCTCTTACTTATGCCACTTGTAATGAAAGGATTTATGTAATAATTTAATCAGGCTTAAGTAGCACTTATTTCCAAGAGCATCATGCTTCTAAATTCACATGTACAAAATAAAAATTACACCTAAGTTTACATATATTTCACATATAAGATTGCATGCTTGAAAGTACATCAAAGGAGCGACAAACATATGACTTCACTGACATATTATATTCAAGAAAACACAAGCACACATACTAACCACACGAGCACACATGTGAGCACCTTCTCAAGTGGTACGTGGAATTGTATCCCACGTACAGACCGTACTACCGTCCATTCGGAATCGGCTACGGAATTTATGTCTGGGTTTCCATCCGATATACCACAAGAAATAATACTCAAATGTTATCATGACATAGGCATATGAATTGTAATACATTAAACACATTGTATTCATACATGTGGGGATAGCTGCTAGGAAACCATGTATGAAATCTGATGAAAAGGACTCAGTTCAGTGGGTGCGTGTTCGCGCAGCGTTTGAAAACGCGTTTGAACGGTAAACAGAAGGTTCGCGTTCGTATAGCGTTCGAGAACGCGTTCGAACGGAACCATACCTGATGCATGATAAGATTAAGAAAGTGCATGTGCGTTCGCGTAGCGTTCGAGAACACGTTCGAACGGTAAACAAAAGGTTCGCGTTCGTATAGCGTTCGAGAACGCGTTCGAACGGAACTAGACCTGATGCATGATGAGACTAAGGAAGTGCGTGTGTGTTCGCGTAGCGTTCGAGAACGCGTTCGAATGGTAAACAAAAGGTTCGCGTTCGTGTAGCGTTTGAGAACGTGTTCGAACGGAACCAGACCTGATACATGCAACACAAAGAATAAAGACAACAATGTCAAGCTCAGTATGTCCGATCAAACGTATCTTACATCCAACCGAACACACATCAACCGGCACGGCAAAGCATCGTGGTAAAGGGCTTTAACCCCTCCCCATAGGGGATCTTTCATTCCACTTACTAAGCCCATGCGCTCGATTGAATCATACATACAAAGAATTAAAAGCAATAATATCAAACGTAGTATGCCCGATTGAACGTATCTTGCATTCAACCGAACACACATCAACTGGCGCGGCGAAGCATCGTGGTAAAGGGCTTTAACCCCTCCCCATAGGGGATCTTTCATTGCACTTACTAAGCCCATGCGCTCGATTGAATCATGCATACAAAGGATTAAAAGCAATAATATCAAACGTAGTATGCTCGATTGAACGTATCTTGCATTCAACCGAACACACATCAACCAGCGCGGCGAAGCATCATGGTAAAGGGCTTTAATTCCACTTACTAAGCCCATACGCTCGATTGAATCATACATAAATAAGCAACATGCAGAATTCAAGTGACGAAAAATAAATAAATAAATCAAAGAAACATGAAACAAAAGAATGTGCCGTTTACTCAAGCGGTACGTGGAGTTGTATCCCAAGTACAGACCGCACTACCGTCCATTCGGATTCGGCTACGGAATTTATGTATGGGTTTCCATCCTATATACCACAAGAGACGACACTCTTTCATTCATCCAATACCCACAACACGCATCATACACACACAAGATTCAACAAATAATTAAAATACAGTCAAAATAAATAACAAAAATCAAATAAAGATGGGTGTGGAAAGTACCCTCAGGTCTAACCTTTTAAGTCGTCTTCGGAATTGCGTTTCGCAGAGATCGGAAGGGGTAAAAGCTCCTTATTCTACCAGTTTACTGGTTCAACGTCTTAGCTCACTGTTTTGCTGTTTTGCTCGCCGTCTGGTCTCCGTTTTGCTGCTGTTTCTCCTGTATTTTCTGCTCACTGTTCAGGTCACTGTCTTAACGTTTCAACGAACTGTTTCGAGTGTTTTTTTCGTGGTTTTTTAGTGTAGTTTTGTGTGGTTATTTCAAGGGTTATAAGTGCAGTTTATGTTACTGTTTTAAGGGATTTTAGGGACTGTTTTGGGAGTGGTTTGGGCTGCTGTCCAGTCGTGTTTCAAGGGCTGTTTGGGGTGTGTTTGGGCTGCTGTTTGGAGGTATATTTTCGGTGATGGAGGGTTGCTGTATGGGGGAGATTTTCGGTGATGGGTAGAGGTTTAGGGGGGTGCTGTTTTCGGTTATGGAGTGGAGGAGAGGAAGGGAATTTTTTATGTTCTTCTTGTTGCTATTGCCGTGAGTGGCTAAGGCTCTTTGTGTTGTGATTTTTGTGTGAGTTCTTTGTATATGAGCTAGAGGATGCATGTCTTGGTTAGGGGTTGTTTATATAGAGAAGGGCTAGGGTTTCACCTTGTCTTACAAGGAAGGGATTTTGGCATTAAAGAGAGATATGATTTGGTGTTAGACAAGGAAAACAAGGGATTTGATGGGGGACAAAATTTGTTTAGGTTAGGAAGTCAATATCTTTAATTTGTTATGATTGATTTTAATTAGGCATGATATTTGTTAAGTTTGGTATGTGATTTGTTTAGTTAGAAAGGAATATTGTGTAATTGGTGGGTGAATATCTTAATTAAGGAATTAAAATATTGATTGATTTTAATGTTTATTTTAATTTGGTATGTGATTTTTAGATTTGTTTTGATTTCACCATGTGTTAAATATGTGTTTTAAGTGGGCTTGGGCGTGTGGGCCAAGGCTTGGGCGAATTGGGCTTAATGTGAGGCTAGCAGGAAAACCAGAATTACCGACACCGTTCGAACGCCTCCTCGAACGCGGCACGAATGCCCGCAATCTGTTTGGAGTTCGAACGTATACACGAACGCAACACGAACGAAAATAGTGAACCTTGTTTATTCTGAATTTCCCCTTCCAATGTCCGTTTTCCGTGACCTCCGTGACTTAAAAGGTAGTGTCTCCAAATGAGACTCATCATAGGGACTTATGTGCAAAAGTGCAGTGCTTACAGTCACCCCCACTTTGATGGGACTTGTGTAATGTGTAACAGTGACAATCCTATCAAAGTTATGCAATGCATTTTCACTTACCTGGCTCGCCAGCTGCCACTTGACTTACCATGTGTTGAGTTGAGTTGATTTGGTGGTGAGGTGCTGCGACCCCTGGTTCATTCCCGAACCGTGCTCCATTTTTAGAGCGCCATTTTCGGCATCTTTTGTGTGTGTGCTCCATTTTGGAGCGCCATTTCCGGCATTTGCTGTGTGTGTTCCATTTTGGAATGCCATTTTCAGCCTTTGCTTTGTGTGCTCCATTTTGGAACGCCATTTTCGGCATCTGTTGTGAGTGCTCCATTTTGGAGTGCCATTTTTGGCGTCTGCTATGTGTGCTCCATTTTGGGGCGCCATTTTCGGCATCTGTTGTGGTAGCGGTCCATTTTCGAACCGTGCTGTGCGAGAATGTGGCTCATTTTGAACCGTTATTTGATGAGATGGTCTTTGCCGTGACAAACCTGCGAACACAAAACAAACATTGCATGTATGTGATATGTATGCATGTATGCATGTATATGTATCATATTCCGATGGGTTAGGCCTTCCTTGGTCCATTTCTGAACCATGCTCCATTTTCATAGTGCCATTTTCAGCGAGATGAGATGATGGTCCATTTCGAACCATGCTCCATTTTCGGAGTGCCCTTTTCGGCGAGATGTGATAATGGTCCATTTCTGAACCGTGGTCCATTTTCGGAGTGCCATTTTTGGCGAGATCTGATAATGGTCCATTTCCGAACCGTTGCTGATGAGAGATAGTCCATTTCCGAACCATTACTGATATGAGAGTGGTTCATTTCCGAACCGTTGCTGATAAGATGTGGGCCTCGCCCCCCAGAGTACTATACCCGGCAGAACTAATACTGAACCAATATGGGTCTCGCCCCCAGAATGCCATACCCGGCAGAACCGATACTGATTCCGATGTGGGCCTCGGCCCTGGGACTTATCCCCAAAACTGAAACAGATGTGGGCCTCAGCCCCTAAAATGATGCTGAAACTGATGTGGGCCTCGCCTCCAAGCTGATACTGATTCATTTCTGAAACTGACTGTACTGTTGTTGCTTCCGAAGATTCCCCGTTTTCTAAACATCACTGAATTTCATAGTACCAGGGTTGAATGCTTTTCTCAAATATACTCATGTTGTAGGTTGGAGGGAGAGACTCAGGCATGTAAACGAAATGAACGTCTTTATTATCATTTAAGAAATGGTTCGAACAGGTAGACCAAGTCAATGTCTATATTAAAAATGCAGGATCAAATAACTAGGAGGAACAACTTCATCATTCGCAGCATTGCCTTCTTTCTTGACCTACGGTTCTTCACTATCATCCCCTATCTCCATGTAAGAAGCTTGGTGGTTAAGGTTTGGAGGACAAAAGTTTCGAGCAATCCAGAGTTGATCATGTAGGTGGGTGGTGGAACGGAGTTGTAATTTGGTAGGGGGTTCCAATATGTGTCGGGTTGTTCTTTCTCTGGGTCGGGTATTTGTGAGCATCGATGAGGTTTTGGATTTCATGCCTAAGGCGGGTGCAATTTTCAGTTTCGTGGCCTCTCCTCTGATGGAAGTGACAATACAGGCTTAGGTCAAGGTTGGGTGGTATAGGATCTGGAAGTGGTTTAGGCTCTAAGGGTTTTAGGAGTCCTTGTCCCTTCAACTTCTTAAGCACCTTAGATAACGGCTTCCCCAGGTTAGAGAAATGCCGGTTCTTGATGGCAGCAACCTCGGCAGTAGCGGGTTTAGTCTCAGAATGCCCCCCAAAAGTTCTTCTATTCTGGCCATAAAACTTTCTGTTTTCAGCCTCTTCTTCCTCAATATCCATGACAGTCTCTCTCAACTGTCGGAAATCAGTAATCATGGAGGTCATCCTCCTCAGCTTACCATAAATAGAGGGCTTTGTGCCCTTGATAATCATCTTAATTGGTCTTTCTCTGAAGGCCGAGTCTGCATTTTCAGAAGCTGGCTTCTCCAGCGATCCACATACTCTTTGAAACTTTCCTCTGGCTTCTGTTTAGTGTTCTCCAAATCACGGAGTGACAGTCAATCTCTAAGTCTGTAACATACTGCTTCAGAAAAGCATCAGCTAGTTCCCTCCAATCTTCCTTAACTTCTTCTCAAGGCTATGATACCAAACCACAGGTGCCCCTCGAGTGACATCCCAAACATCTTTTGGACTTGGCGCTGTGATAGGCCCACTGAACTCATGACTGAGACATATTGCTACAGATGGACTCTCGGGTCTCCATTCCCATTAAACTTGGCCATGTCGGGCATTTTAAACTGAGCTGTCAGCTGTTCTCCGAATGTCATTGCCTCATAATCTAACAACTCTTCATGTTTACACCTCATTTTGCGGGTAACTGACTCAACCTGATCCCGAAGCTTCTGAAATTCTGCCTGAGACCCAATCACTTTACCTGTTGCATACTCTACCATGTCATCATCAAAAGTGGGGATATCATCCCCCAACCCATTCGGAGGCTCCTCGCGCCTCACATTCTCAGAATTTCCCCCAGCACGGGGCACAGCCATATTTGTCATGGCAGTAGTCAAGGCTTGCAATTGTTCGGTAATCTTAG